>CAWTZC010001503.1:600000-822435 GCA_963919715.1 Microtus obscurus
ATACCAGTACAGGGAACTCTTGAAGCAGGAGTCTAAGTTCAAAGCCAGTCTGGGCTATATAGTTCTAGTCCAGCCCAAGTAACAAGTTTTCCCCAACTAAGCAAATGTTCACAGGGGGTGGTGCTATTTGGAAAAATTATGGTCTGTAGGGATGAGCCCCACCCCCCTAGTGGGTGGGCTCGCCTGGGGCAGGCTTGGACTGTTAAATAAGGTGCGCAGACGCTGTGCGGGCCCTTGTTTGCTTCCTCTCTCCTGTGCTCCGCGGGAACCTTGGTCGTGTGAGTCTGGTTTTTTGCATTAAAGTTGTGTATACATATCACGATTTGTCTGTATTAATCTAAACCGCCACAATGGTCATCTTGGAGGAAGTTTATCACTACGGGTGAGGGCTTTGAGAGAAAAAGATAAAAAAAAACTTGCCTACTTCTGCTTTGCTCTTTTTTGCTTTAAAATTGAGCTTGCAATTTAAGATGTGAATTCTTATCTTGCTGTTCCAGGCAGCACATGCCCTACTTCCCTGTGATAGTGATGAACTCTTATCCCTATGGTACCATAAGCCCAAATTAACTCTTCCTTCTATAAATTGCCATGGCAATGTTGCTGTATCACAGCAATAGAAAAGTAACTAATATATCAATCAGGCAGTCAACCAATGCAACCATTCACTCAAACACGAGACAGAAGTTAATTTTAAAGAAAACTACAAGCAACTCCAAAGTCTTCTGGTTTTGTTACATACTGTAATAACCTTGAAAGCTATAAAACATACCTTTTTATCACATTTTTCACAATGATATGCATTTGCACCTTCTAATAAATCTCCCTTGATATACTGTTCCAAAGAATCAAGAAGATTTTGGTGATTTCTAATGTCTACATTCAGAGTTGTAAAAGATTCTTCACATTCATACCTAAAAATATCAGGAAACAAAGGAATTTAAGTTTAAAATCTTTTTGTCTCGGTCACTATTCTACTTCAGTGAAAAGACACCATGACCAAATCAGTTCTTAAAAAAAGAAGACATTTATTGGGTTTGTTTTAAGTTCAGAGGCATAGTCCAGTGTTGTGAATGAACATGGCAGCATACATGGCACTGGGGCATAGCTGAAAGCTCTTTCTGGTCCACAGGCTGAGAAAGTGAGATGGCACTGGGTCTGGCTTGGGCTTCCGAAAACTCAAAGCCATTAATCCCAGCATTGAGTAGACAGATGCGGGTGAACTTGAAGCAAGCCTGGTCTATGTAAATAAGGTCTAGGCCAGCACACTAGATAGTAAGATCAAGCCCCAAAATAAATAAGTAAAAATGAAAATAAAACAAGAAAATTATTAATGATCAGGCCTAGCAGTTAAGAATACTAGTTTCTTTTGGAGAAGACCTCTTTCAATTCAGCATCCATAAGGCATTCTACAACCTAATAGTCAAAAGAGTGTTAAGGGCAATGACCCCTATTTCTGTTTATTTTATTTTCAGACAGGGTCTTTCTACTAGTAGTGGCTATGTCAGTACTTGCCATGTAGACTAGGCTAGCCTTTAACTAACAAAGATACATCTGTCCTGCCTCCCAAATACTGGGATTAAATGTGTGCACAGTTATACCCAACTCAAGCAATTTCTCCAAGTTGTTAGCCCCAAGTAGCAAAAGAAGTTAAATTCTTGGTAAACAGGCAACACAAATAATGTTTTAAGCACATCATTTGAAAAAAAAAAGATAAATTAGTATCTAACTGAAGGTGTTGAGAATAAGTGATTACTGAATTCTAAAAACTCTGTGTACCTCTGTATCACCCCTTCCAGGGTCTGGACAAATGCTCTAAAAACTCCTATGAGTCAGCCTTGAATACACTATCCAGCAAAGCTATTAGCCAACGAAAGATTTGAAAAGAAAATTATTCCATGATAAAACCAAATTTAATCAGTATTTATGTAATAATCAAGTTTTACAGAAGACGCTAGAAGGAAACATCAGTCTGTAAATGTTAACCATACCCCAAAAGACACAAATAATCCCACAGTATAGTAATAAGGGTAGGAGTGAGAGGACCACACTATGGAATATAATAAAAAGACCAAGAAATGCTACCTATTAATGATCCCCGATTTTAATGCCTTCAATTTGCCAATAGAAAGACACAGAGTAGGCCCTTTGTTTATGAGCTGCCCATCAGCACGGAGATCCGATCTGGGCACCAGGAGAGCCACCATTGGGGTGAGTGAGTTTCTGACCCACGGCAGCAGCCCGGAACAGGGAACTCAGAGGTTCCTCATCCCTCCTACACTTCCTGGTCATCCTGCAGGGGCTATACTGCCTGATACCTCCTCTCTCTTCCTATCCCACCCAGCTTGCATCCAGAACAACATCCCCCCACCCTGTCTGCCTCCCACCTCTCTTTGGCCACATAACAACTCCCAGCTCAGCCTGTTCGGGCGCTGGAACCGAATCCAAATCAGGAGGGCAGCCGGGAGGGCGGTAGTTCCTTTGTCTCAATAGCCTGCCTACAGCAAGCAAGGTAGGCCTTTTGTTTACAAGCTACCCAAGCAGCACAGAGATCTGATCTAGGCACCAGGAGAGCCATCAGTGGGGAGTGACATCACTGGGAAGGTACATCAGTGGGCAAAGAGACCTGATCCTGTAAAAGAAGATACATAGGGGAGCATTCGGAGGAAGAGATGGGCAGGCACCAATGCAAGAATTCACCCAACATTCTGAAAAACAACATGAAACCACCAGAACCCAGCGATCTCACAACAGGAGGACATGAACATCTTAATCAAGAAGAAGTAGGAAAAAATTGACTTTATGAAAGTGATAGAGGCCCTTAAACAGCAAGTAATAAATGCCGTTATAGAAGTGGATGAGAAGTATAACAGAAAGATTGAAGAATTGAATAAATCAGTGAATGATACCCTAGGAAACCAAGGAAAGACAATCAAGCAGATAACAGAAACAGTTCAAGACTTGAAAACTGAAATGGAGACAAGGAAGAAAACACAAACAGAGGGATAGCTGGACATAGAAAATCTAGGTAAATGAACAAAGACTACAGAAACAAGCATAACCAACCGAATACGAGAGATAGAAGAAAGAGTCTCAGATTCTGAAGATACCATAGAGAAAATAAACGCACTGATCAAAGAAGAGAGCAAGTCCAACAAACTCTCATCACAAAACATTCAGGAAATCTGGGACACAATAAAAAGACCAAACCTAAAAATGATAGGAGTAGAAGAAGGAGAAGAAGTACAGCTCAAAGGTCCAGAAAATATATTCAATAAAATTATAGAAGAAAATTTTCCCAACCTAAAGAAAGATATACCTATGAAGGTTCAAGAAGCATACAGAACACCGAATAGACTGGATCAAAAAAAAAAAAAACCCTCGCCATATAATAATCAAAACACAAAGCGTACAGAATAAAGAAAGAATATTAAGAGCTGCAAAGGAAAAAGGCCAAGTTACTTATAAAGGTAAACCTATTAGACTTATACCTGACTTCTCTATGGAAACCACGAAAGCCAGAAGGTCCTGGATAGATGTACTCCAGAAACTAAGAGACCATGGATGCAAGCCCAGACTACCATACCCAGCCAAGCTTTCATTCACTATAAATGGAGAAAACAAAATTTTCCAGAATAAAAACAAATTTAAACGTTATGTAGCTACAAATCCAGCCTTACAGAAAGTAATAGAAGGAAAATCACCATCCAAGGAGACCAGCAATGCCCACAATAACTCAGAAATCTAGAGACCATTCACCAGCACAACCTGAAGAAGGGATATACCCAAACTCTACTACCAAAAAAAGTGACCGGAGTTAACAACCACTCATCATTAATATCACTTAATATCAATGGACTCAACTCACCTATAAAAAAGGCACAGGCTAAGAGACTGGATACAAAAACAGTATCCAACATTCTGCTGTTAACAAGAAACACACCTCAAACACAAAGACAGGCACCTACTCAGAGTAAAGGGCTGGGAAAAGGCTTATCAAGCAAATGGACCTAAGAAACAAGCAGGTGTGGCCATACTAATTTCTAACAAAGTTGACTTCAAACTAATATCAATCAGAAGAGATGGAGAGGGACATTTTATATTCATAAACACAGGAACAATTCATCAGGATGAAGTCTCAATCCTGAATATCTATGCCCCTAATATAAAAGCACCCACGTACGTAAAAGAAACATTACGAAAACTCAAGGCAGTCATCAAACCACACACTCTAATAGTAGGAGACTTCAACACTCCTCTCTCACCAACAGACAGGAAAATCAGACAGAAACCTAACAGAGAAATAAGAGGATTAATGGAGGTAATGAATCAAATGGACTTAACAGACATCTACAGAACATTCCCCCCAAATAGGAAAGAATATTCCTTCTTCTATGCAGCTCATGGAACCTTCTCGAAAATTGAACACATCCTCGGTAACAAAGCAAACCTCCACAGTTACAAAAAAATATTAGTAACCACCCGTGTCTTATCAGATCACCATGAATTAAAGTTAGAATTCAACAACAATGCTACCCCCAGAAAGCCTACAAACTCATGGAAACTGAACAGTCAACTACTGAACCACACCTGGATCAAAGAAGAAATAAAGAAAGAAATTGAAGTCTTCCTTGAATTCAATGAAAATAAAAAAAAAATATACTCAAACCTATGGGACACTATGAAAGCAGTCTTGAGAGGAAAGTTCATAGCACTAAGTGTCCACTTAAAGAAAATGGAGAAATCACACATAGGAGACCTAACAGCCCACCTGAAAGCTCTAGAAAAAAAAAAGAAGCAGACCCACCTAGGAGGAGTAGAAGACTGGAAATAATCAAACGAAGGGCTGAAATCAACAAAATAGAAATACAGAAAACGATTCAAAGAATCAATGAAACAAAAAGCTGGTTCTTGGAGAAAATCAACGAGATTGATAAACCCCTATCCAAACTAATTAAACGGCAGGGAAAGAATATGCAAATTAATAAGGTCAGAAATGAAAAGGGGGACATAACCACAGACACAGAGGAAATTCAGAGAATCATTATATCTCACTACAAAAGCCTATATGCCACAAAATTGGAAAATGTTAAAGAAATGGACACTTTTTTAGATAAGTACCATATACCAAAATTAGACCAGGACGAGGTGAACAATCTAAATAGACCTGTTAGTTGCGACGAATTAGAAGTTGTTATAAAAAAAAAAAACCTCCCTACCAAAAAAAAGCCCAGGTCCAGACAGTGTCAATGCAGAATTCTACCAGAACTTCCAAGAAGACCTAATACCTATACTCCTTAAGGTATTTCCCAATATAGAAAGAGAAAACTCATTGCGAAATTCTTTTTATGAAGCTACAGTTACCCTGATACCAAAACCGCATAAAGATACAACCAAGAAAGAGAATTACAGGCCAATCTCACTAATGAACATCGACGTGAAAATCCTCAACAAAATACTGGCAAACCGAATCCAAGAACACATTAGAAAAATTATCCATTCTTATCAAGTAGACTTCATCCCAGGGAAGCAAGGCTGGTTCAACATATGAAAATCTATCAATGTAATCCATCATATAAATACACTAACTGAAAGAAAAAAACCATACGATCATTTCATTAGATGCTGAAAAAGCCTTCGATATAATTCAACATCTCTTTATGATAAGTGTCTTGGAGAGATCAGGGATACAAGGGCCATACCTAAATATAGTAAAAGCTATTTACATCAAGCCAATAGCAAACATCAAACTAAACAGAGAGAAACTCAAATCCCACTAAAATCAGGAACACGACAAGGCTGTCCACTCTCTCCAAACATCTTCAATATAGTGCTTGAAGTTCTAGCAATAGCAATAAGACAACATAAGGAGATCAAGGGGATTCAAATTGGAAAGGAAGAAGTCAAACTTCCGTTATTTGCAGATGATGTGATAGTGTACATAAGCGACTCCAAAAACCCCACCAAAGAACTCCTACAGCTGATAAACACCTTTAGTAGTGTGGCAGGATACAAGATCAACTCCAAAAAATCAGTCGCCCTCCTATACACAAAGGATATGGAAGCAGAGAGGGAAATCAGAGAAGCATCACCTTTCATGATAGCCACAAACAGCATAAAATATCTTTGGGTAACTCTAACCAAAGAAGTGAAAGATCTATTTGACAAGAAGTTTAAAGCATTGAAGGAAGAAATTGAAGAGGATACCAGAAAATGGAAGGACCTCCCTTGCTCCTGGACTAAAGAGGATCAACATAGTAAAAATGACAATTCTACCAAAGGCAATTTATAGATTCAATACAATCCCCATCAAGGTCCCATCAAAATTCTTCACAGATCTTGAGAGTATATTAATCAATTTTATATGGAAAAAAAACCAGGATAGCCAAAACAATCTTATACAATAAAGGAACTTCTGGAGGCATTACCATCCCTGACTTTAAACTCCATTACAGAGCTACAGTAATGAAAACAGTGTGGTAATGGCATAAAAACAGAGAAGTCGACCAATGGAAACGTATAGAAGACCTGGATTTTAACCCACAAACCTATGAACACCTCATTTTTGATAAAGGAGCTAAAAGCATACAATGGAAGAAAGAAAGCATCTTCAACAAATGGTGCCGGCACAACTGGATGTCAACCTGTAGAAGAATGAAAATAGACCCATATCTACCATCATCATGCACAAAACTCAAGTCCAAATGAATCAAGACCTCAATATCAATCTGAACACACTGAACCTGATAGAAGAGAAAGTGGGAAGTACCCTACAACAGATGGGCACAGGAGATCGCTTCCTCTGTATATCCCCAGCAGCACAGACTTTAAGGACAATACTGAATAAATGGGTCTTCCTGAAACTGAGAAGCTTCAGTAAAGCAAAGGACACTGTCACTAAGATAAAAAGGCAACCTACTGACTGGAAGAAGATTGTCACCAACCTGCAACAGACAAAGGTCTGATCTCCAAAATATATAAAGATGACAAGAAACTAGACTTTAAAATGCTAATTAACCCAATTAAAAAATGGGGCACTGATCTGAAGAGAGAATTCTCAACAGAAGAAGTTCAAATGGCCAAAAGACTCTTAAGGTCATGCTCAGCCTCCTTAGCGATCAGGGAAATGCAAATCAAAACACCTGTCAGAATGGCTAAAATCAAAAACACCAATGATAGCCTTTCCTGGAGAGGCTGTGGAGAAAGGGAGTACCCTCATCCATTGCTGGTGGGAATGCAAACTTGTGCAACCACTTTGGAAAGCAATGTGGTGGTTTCTCAGGAAATTCGGGATCAACCTACCCATGGACCCAGCAATGCCACTCTTGGGAATATACCCACGAGATGCCCGATCATATGACAAGGACATTTGTTCAACTATGTTCATAGCAGCATTATTTGTAATAGCCAGAACCTGGAAACAACCTAGATGCCCTGCAATGAAAGAATGGATGGAGAAAGTGTGGAATATATACACATTAGAATACTACTCGGCGGTAAAAAAACGACTTCGTGAATTTTGCATGCAAATAGACGGAAATAGAAAACACTATCCTGAGAGAGGTAACCCAGACCCAAAAGGATGAACATGGGATGTACTCACTCATAATTGGTTTCTAGAGACAAATAAAGGTCAGTGAGTCTATAATATGATATCCTAAAGAAACTAAATAAGAAGGTGAACCCAAAGAAATAAATATAGCTATCCTCCTGGTTATGGGAAGTAGACTAGATTGTCGGGCAAAAAATTGGGATCTTGCGGTGTGGTGGGAGGGGGGTAAGGGGAGAAGGGGAGAGAAATGTGAGAAGGGTAGGGTGGGGGGAAATTGGGGAATCGGGATGATTGGGATAAAGGAAGGTTGGTTAGGGGAGCAGAGAAGCACACATCTTAATTAAGGGAGCCATCTTAGGGCTGGCAAGAGACTTGGACCTATAGGGGCTCCCAGGTGCCCAGGGCGATGTCCCCAGTTAGTTCCTGGGGCAGCTGAGGATAGGGACCTGAAACGACCCTATCCTATAGCCATACTGATGAATATCTTGCATATCACCATAGAAACTTCATCTGGCGATGGATGGAGATAGAGACAGAGACCCACACTGGAGCACTGGACTGAGCTCCCAATGTCCCAATGAGGAGCAGAATGAGGGAGAATATGAACAAAGAAGTCAGGACCACAAGGGGTGCACCCACCCATGGAGACAATGGGGCTGATCCATTGGGAGCTCACCAAGGCCAGCTGGACTGTGACTGAAAAAGCATGGGATAAAACCAGACTCTCTGAATTTGGCGGACAATGAGTGCTGCTGAGAAGCCAAGGACAATGGCACCGGGTTTTGATCCTACTTCATGTTCTGGCTTTGTGGGAGCCTACCCAGTTTGGATGTTCACCTTCCTAGACCAGGATTGAGGGGGGAGGACTTTGGACGTTCCACAGGGCAGGGAACCCTGACTGCTCTTCAGGCTGGAGAGGGAGGGGGAGGAGTCAGGGGAGTGGGCGAGGAGAGGGAGGGAAATGGGAGTCAGGGAGGGAGCAGAAATTTCTTTTTTTCCAATAAAAATAAATAAAGAAAGTAAGAAAGAAAGACATAGACTAGGAGACTGGATTAGAAAACAGGATCGCTCCTACTGTATCCACAAATTACACCTTAACATTATCGGCAGAAATCACCTCAGGGTAAAGCATGGAAAAACATTTACAAGCAAAGGGACCCATAAAACAAGCCATGTAGCCATTTTAATAACTGACAATATAGGCTTTGAACAACAACTTAGCAGAAGAGACAGAAGGAATACCACATAGTCATCAAAGAAAAAAAAGCCCACCATGAGGACACTAGAATTCTTAATACCTGTGCAACATCAAAAAAAAAATAAATTCAAACAACAAAAAAAGTCCACCAAACAAACAAAAATACAAAAAATCCCACAAACCACTTAAATACATATTAATTACAGATAACGTAATTATTGACCCTCACTGATAGTGGGAAACTTCTGTACTCCACTCTCTCCAATAGACAGGTCATTTAGACAAAAACTAAACAGAAATTCTGGCACTAAGCCACATCTTAAACCAAAAAGACCTGACTAATACTTGCAGAATAGTCAAACACAAAGGAATATACCTTCTTCTCAGAGGCTCAATAAACTTCCTCTAAAACTGAATATTTACTCAAACATACAGCAAGTTATCTGCAGAAAGACATAAAATTGAAATAACAAGCTGTATCCTATTAGCCTCCATGGATTAAAGTTGCAAATCAACAAATGAAAGAACAGAAACCCATAAAAACCGAACACCTCATTACTGAGTAATAAATAGGTTAATTCAGAAATCAAGAAGAAAATTAAAAGTATTTTAGAACAGAATGAAAATGAAAACATAACCTGCCCAAACCCATGAGATACAGTAGAAATGGTTCTGTAACATGAAATTGGAGAGATATCTCATATTAAGTAACTTAATATATACATGAAGGTCTCAAACAGTGTTTCTCAACTTTCAGAACAGATACAGAAGTAAAATGTGTAAGAATATAAATAAAAATGTTAATATCTGCAGTCAGCTGCCAAGCATGGTAGGTCAGCACTGTAGAGACAGAGGCAGGCAGATATCTCGTTCAAGGTCAGCCTGGTCTATAGAATGAGTATTAGGACAGGAATAACCAAATGGAGAATCCCTGTCTCAATCCCACTCCCACAAATCAGCAATATTCACCTCAAGACTTTGATACTCATCTTACACCAGTAACAATGAAATATCAATAAAACAAATAATGGCCCACATTACTGAGGATGTGGAGTAAGTCATGCAAACTTGTACAGCCACTATGGAAATCAATATGGTGGTTCCTTGGGAAGATGGGAATCAATATATCTCAGGATCCAGCTATACTACTGTTGGTATAGTCCCAAATGATGCTAAATCCCAAGACACTTCTTCATCCATGTTCACTGCTGCTTTATATAATATTCATAATATCTATATGTTAGAGCCATCTAGATACCCATGAAGAGATAAATAGAAAATGTGGTATATTTATTTACTCAATGGAATATTATTTATCTGGTAAAAATGAAATTATAAAATTTGCAGGGCCAACCCACCCTGTCCCCAAGCACACCTTTTCGTCTACATGGTCCTTGGAACCCTGCAACACAGCCTGCTACAGCCCCCACAAGCCCAGACAGAGGGATGCCCACGCTCTGCTCTGGGACCTTCCCACTGGGACACAACCTTGGAGCCCCTCCCCAACTCTCTAAGCTTTTCTGGACAGCCAGAAGGGAGTGTTCCTACTGCTGGGCTTTCCCCCAACCCACCCTGCCCCCAATGGCTCACAAACAGGAACTACAGAGACAAGTATAACCAAGAGAATACAAGAGATAGGGAAAGAAAACAAAAGAAAAGAAGAAGCAGACTCACCCAAGAGGAGTAGAAGACTGGAAATAATCAAACTGAGGGCTGAAATCAACAAAACAGAAACACAGAAAACAATAAAAAGAATCAATGAAACAAAGAGCTGGTTCTTTGAGAAAGTAAACCAGACTGACAAACCATATCCAAACTAATCAAAAGGCAGAGAGAGAGCAACCCAATTAACAAGATCAGATGTGGAAAAAAAAGGGGGGGGGGAGACATAACAGACTGAGGAAATTCTGAACATCATTAGGTCTTACTATAAAACCCTGTACTCTACAAAATTGAAAAATGTAAAAGAAAAGGACATTTTTTAAATAGATACCATATTCCCAAATTAAATCAAGACTAGGTAAGCAATTTTTTTTTTTTGGAACTTTCAGCCAACTGTTTATTTCATTTTTTTTATTGGAAAAAAAAAAGAAATTTCTGTCTCCTCCCCGCCTCCCATTTCCCTCCCACTCCTCCCTCTCCTCCTCCCCTCCCCCACACTCCCCCCCCTCCCTCTCAAGCCTAAAGAGCAGTCAGGGTTCCCTGTGAAAAGTCCAAAGACCTCCCCCCCCTCGATCCTGGTCTAGGAAGGTGAACATCCAAACTGGATAGGCTCCCACAAAGCCAGAACATGAAGTAGGATCAAAACCCGGTGCCATGGTCCTTGGCTTCTCAGCAGCCCTCATTGTCCGCCAAATTCAGAGAGTCCGGTTTTATCCCATGCTTTTTCAGTCAGAGTCCAGCTGGCCTTGCTGAGCTCCCAAAGAATCAGCCCCACTGTCTCCACGGGAGAGCGCACCCCTTGTGGTCCTGACTTCTTTGCTCATATTCTCCCTCCTTCTGCTCCTAATTGGGACTTTGGGAGCTCAGTCCAGAGCTCCAGTGTGGGTCTCTGTCTCTATCTCCATCCATCGCCAGATGAAATTTCTATGGTGATATGCAAGATATTCATCAGTATGGCTATAGGATAGAGTCATTTCAGGTTCCCTATCCACATCTGCCCCAGGAACTAACTGGAGACATCGCCCTGGGCACCTGGGAGCCCCTCTAGATCCAAGTCTCTTGCCAACCCTAAGATGGCTCCCTTAATTAAGATGTGTGCTTCTCTGCTCCCCTAACCAACCTTCCTTTATCCCAATCATCCCGTTTCCCCAAGTTCCCCCAACCCTCCCCTCCTCACATTTCTCTCCCCCTTCTCCCCTTACCCCCCCCTCCCACCACACCCCCAAGATCCCAATTTTTTGCCCGGCAATCTGGTCTACTTCCCATAACCCAGAGGATAGCTATATGCTTTTCTTTGGGTTCACCTTCTTAATTAGTTTCTTTAGGGTATCACACTATAGACTCACTGACCTTTATTTATCTCTAGAAGCCAATTATGAGTGAGTACATCCCATGTTCATCCTTTTGGGTCTGGGTTACCTCACTCAGGATAGTGTTTTCTATTTCCATCCATTTGCATGCAAAATTCGCGAAGTCGTTGTTTTTTACCGCTGAGTAGTATTCTAATGTGTATATATTCCACACTGTCTTCATCCATTCTTCCATTGAAGGGCATCTAGGTTGTTTCCAGGTTCTGGCTATTACAAGTAATGCTGCTATGAACATAGTTGAACAAATGTCCTTGTCATATGATTGGGCATCTCGTGGGTATATTCCGAAGAGTGGCATTGCTGGGTCCATGGGTAGGTTGATCCTGAATTTCCTGAGAAACAACCACACTGCTTCCCAAAGTGGTTGAACAAGTTTGCATTCCCACCAGCAATGTATGAGGGTACCCCTTTCTCCACAGCCTCTCCAGCAAAGGCTATCATTGGTGTTTTTGATTTTAGCCATTCTGACAGGTGTAAAATAATATCTCAATGTTGTTTTGATTTGCATTTCCCTGATCGCTAAGGAGGCTGAGCATGACCTTAAGTGCCTTTTGGCCATTTGAACTTCTTCTGTTGAGAATTCTCTCTTCAGATCAGTGCCCCATTTTTTAATTGGGTTAATTAGCATTTTAAAGTCTAGTTTCTTGAGTTCTTTATATATTTTGGAGATCAGACCTTTGTCTGTTGCGGGGTTAGTAAATATCTTCTCCCAGTCAGTGGGTTGCCTTTTTGTCTCAGTGACAGTGTCTTTTGCTTTACAGAAGCTTCTCAGTTTCAGTAGGTCCCATTTATTCAGTATTGTCCTTAAAGTCTGTGCTGCTGGGGATATACAGAGGAAGCGATCTCCTGTGCCCATCTGTTGTAGGGTACTTCCCACTTTCTCTTCTATCAGGTTCAGTGTGTTCAGATTGATATTGAGGTCTTTGATCCATTTGGACTTGAGTTTTGTGCATGGTGATAGGTATGGGTCTATTTTCATTCTTCTACAGGTTGACATCCAGTGGTGCCAGCACCATTTGTTGAAGATGCTTTCTTTCTTCCATTGTATACTTTTAGCACCTTTATCAAAAATGTGGTGTTCATAGGTTTGTGGGTTAAAATCCAGGTCTTCTATACATTTCCATTGGTCGACTTCTCTATTTTTATGCCAATACCACACTGTTTTCATTACTGTAGCTCTGTAATAGATTAAAGTCAGGGATGGTAATGCCTCCAGAAGTTCCTTTATTGTATAAGATTGTTTTGGCTATTGTGGGTTATTTGTTATTCCATATAAAGTTGATTATTGTCCTTTCAAGATCAGTGAAGAATTTTAATGGGATCTTGATGGGGATTGCATTGAATCTATAAATTGCCTTTGGTAGGATTGCCATTTTTACTATGTTGATCCTCCCAATCCACGAGCAAGGGAGATCCTTCCATTTTCTGGTATCCTCTTCAATTTCTTTCTTCAATGCTTTAAAGTTCTTGTCAAATAGATCCTTCACTTCTTTGGTTAGGGTTACCCCGAGATATTTTATGCTGTTTGTGGCTATTGTGAAAGGTGATGCTTCTCTGAATTCCCGCTCTGCTTCCATATCCTTTGTGTATAGGAGGGCGACTGATTTTTTGGAGTTGATCTTGTATCCGGCCACATTACTAAAGGTGTTTATCAGCTGTAGAAGTTCTTTGGTGGAGTTTTTGGGGTCGCTTTTGTACACTATCATATCATCTGGAAATAACGAAAGTTTAACTTCTTCCTTTCCAATTCGGATCCCCTTGATCCCCTTATGTTGTCTTATTGCTATTGCTAAAACTTCAAGCACTATATTGAAGAGGTATGGAGAGAGTGGACAGCCTTGTCGTTTTCCTGATTTAAGTGGGATGGCTTTGAGTTTCTCTTCGTTTAGTTTGATGTTAGCTGTCGGTTTGCTGTAAATAGCTTTTATTATATTTAGGTATAATCCTTGTATCCCTAATCTATCCAAGACTTTTATCCTAAAAGGATGTTGAATTTTCTCAAAAGCTTTTTCAGCATCTAAAGAAATGATCATATTTTTTTTCTTTCAGTTTATTTATATGATGGATTACATTGATAGATTTTCGTATGTTGAACCAGCCTTGCAACTCTGGGATGAAGCCTACTTGATCATATTGGATAATTTTTCTAATGTGTTCTTGGATACGGTTTGCCAGTATTTTGTTGAGGATTTTTGCGTGGATGTTCATGAGTGAGATTGGCCTGTAATTCTCTTTCTTGGTTGAGTCTTTGTGTGGTTTTGGTATCAGAGTGACTGTAGCTTCACAAAAGGAATTTGGCAATGACTCTTCTGTTTCTATATTGTGAAATACCTTAAGGAGTATAGGTATTAGGTCTTCTTGGAAATTCTGGTAGAATTCCGCATTGAAACCGTCCTGTCCTGGGCTTTTTTGGTAGGGAGGTTTTTGATAACAGCTTCTAATTCTTCGCGACTGACAGGTCTATTTAGATTGTTTACCTGGTCCTGATTTAACTTTGGTATATGGTATTTGTCTAAAAAAGTTTCCATTTCTTTTACATTATCCAGTTTTGTGGCATACAGGCTTTTGTAGTAAGATCTAATGATTTTCTGAATTTCCTCTATGTCTGTGGTTATGTCCCCCTTTTCATTTCTGATCTTATTAATTTGCAAATTCTGTCTCTGCCGTTTGATTAGTTTGGATAGGGGTTTATCAATTTTGTTGATTTTTTCCAGGAACCAGCTTTTTGTTTCATTGATTCTTTGGATTGTTTTCTGTGTGTCTATTTTGTTGATTTCCGCTCTCAGTTTGACTATTTCCAGTCTTCTACTCCTCCTAGGTAAGTCTGCTTCTTTTTTTCTAGAGCTTTCAGGTGGGCTGTTACATCTCCAATGTATGCTTTCTCTGTTTTCTTTAAGTGGGCACTAAGGGCTATGAACTTTCCCCTTAGGACTGCTTTCAAAGTGTCCCATAAGTTTGAGTATGTTGTTTCTTTATTTTCATTGAATTCAAGGAAGACTTTAATTTCTTTCTTTATTTCTTCTATGATCCAGGTGTGGGTCAATAGTTGACTGTTCAGTTTCCATGAGTTTGTAGGCTTTTGGAGATAGTTTTGTTGTTGAATTCTAACGTTAATCCATGGTGATCTGATAAGACACAGGTGGTTATGGATATTTTTTTTGTAACAGTGGAAGTTTGCTTTGTTACAAAGCAAACATGAGGATGTGGTCAATTTATGAGGAGGTTCCATGAGCTGCAGAGAAGAAGGTATATTCTTTCCTATTTGGGTAGAATGTTGTATAGATGTCTGTTAAGTCCATTTGATTCATTACCTCCCTTAATTCTCTTATTTCTCTGTCAGGTTTCTGTCTGATTGTCCTGTCCATTGGTGAAAGAGGAGTGTTGAAATCTCCTACTATTAATGTGTGCAGTTTGATGGCAGCCTTGAGTTTTAGTAATGTTTCTTTTACGTACGTGGGTGCTTTTATATTAGGAGCATAGATATTCAGGATTGAGAGTTCATCCTGATGAATTGTTCCTGTTATGAGTATAAAATGTCCCTCTCTATCTCTTCTGATTGATTTATGTTTGAAGTCAACTTTGTTAGAAATTAGTATGGCCACACCTGCTTGTTTCTTAGGTCCATTTGCTTGATAAACCATTTCCCAGCCCTTTACTCTAAGTAGATGCCTATCTTTGTGGTTGAGGTGTGTTTCTTGTAAACAGCAGAATGTTGGATCCTGTTTGCGTATCCAATCTCTTAGCCTGTGCGTTTTTATAGGTGAGTTGAGTCCATTGACATTAAGGGATATTAATGACCAGTGGTTGTTAACTCCGGTCAGATTTTTAGTCATAGAGTTTGTGTGTTTGCCTTCTTTGAGTTGCACTGGTGAAGGGTCTCTAGATGTTTGAGTTATTGTGGTCATTGTTGGACTCCTTGGTTTGTGATTTTCCTTCTATTACTTTCTATAAGGCTGGATTTGTGACTACGTATCGTTTAAATTTGTTTTTATCCTGGAAAATTTTGTTTTCTCCATTTGTAGTCTGGGCTTGCATCCATGTTCTCTTAGCTTCTGCAGTACATCTATCCAGGACCTTCTGGCTTTCATGGTTTCCATAGAGTAGTCAGGTGTAAGTCTGATAGGGTTACCTTTATAAGTAACTTGACCTTTTTCCTTTGCAGCTCTTAATATTCTTTCTTTATTCTGTATGATTTGTGTTTTGATTATTATATGGCGAGGAGATGTTTTTTTTTTTTTTTGGTCCAGTCTATTTGGTGTTCTGTATGCTTCTTGAACCTTCAAAGGAATATCTTTCTTTAGGTTGGGAAAGTTTTCTTCTATAATTTTATTAAATATATATTCTGGACTATTGAGCTGTACTTCTTCTCCTTCTTCTCTCCCAGTTATTCTTAGGTTTGGTCTTTTTATTGTGTCCCATATTTCCTGTATGTTTTGTGATGAGAATTTGTTGGTTTTGCTATTTTCTTTGATCAGTGTGTTTATTTTCTCTATGGTATCTTCAGTGTCTGACATTCTTTCTTCTATCTCTTGTAATCTGTTGGTAGTACTTGTCTCTGTGGTTCCTGATCATTTACCCAGGTTTTCCACCTCCATCCTTTCCTCGGTTTGTGTTTTCTTCATTACTTCCATTTCATTCTTCAAGTCTTGAATGGCTTCCCTTATCTGTTTGATTGCCTTTTCTTGCTTCTCTTGGTTTTCTTGGGTATCTTTGAGCGATTTATTCATTTCCTCTACTATTTTGTTTGTCATCTCTAATTGTTTATGGCAGTTTTTCACCTCCTGTTTAATGTCCTCTATTATTTTCATATAATTCACTTTTTGAGTCGAATTCTTCTAATTCTTCTGGAGTAGGGTGTACAATTCTTTTTGCTTCAGGAATCCTGGATTCTGGTGATGTCATGTTGTCTTTTAGGTTGTTGGAGGAATTCTTGTATGGTGCCTTCCCATCTCTTGCTTCAAATGGAGCCCAGAGAGGCCTGTTGTCTTAGTCCAGTCTTTGCTGTGACTGACTCTCTGGGTGTATCTCTTCAGTGTAGAAACAGGAACCAACCCGTCCAGATGGAACTCCTCAGCACAACAATTCAGATGGCAACCCTGGAGCTCCAGCTGTAGGTGCCCAATCTCCCCCACAGGGAACCTTGAGACCTGCCCAGAAGGCAGGCACTCCCAGCTCTGGGTGGATAGCCTTAGTGAAGGAACTTAAAACCGTTCTTGAGCACTGGTCCTAGCAAACCGCAGAGCAGGTTTGGGGTGGGTGGGTGCCGGGGGGATTGGGTTGTGCCTAAGAAATGCAGCCCTTCAGAAGGAGCTGGGGGGAGGGGGGGGTTTGTGCTAGCTTCTGGGAGACACCGCCCCTGGATATTAGTCACTCACCCGTCCAGATGGAATTCCTCTGCTCCAAACCAGGGCCGCCTGGTAGCTCAAAGATCCGGGGACAGAGGAAGGAGGTGGGGAGGGAGCGCGGGGTCCAGTAGACCACTGGAGATCCTGGAGCACCAGCTGTAGGTGCCCAAGCTCCCCCCACAGGGAACCTTGAGACCTGCCCAGAAGGCAGGCACTCCCCGCTCTGGGTGGATAGCCTTAGTCTAGGTAAGCAATTTAAACAGAACTATAAGTCACGAGGAAATAGAAGCTGTCATCAAAAACCTCCCAGCGTGCCCCCCCCTTGAAAAGCCCGGGGCTGGATGGTTTTAGTGTAGAATCATACCAGAAATTCCAAGAGCTAATACCTATACTCCTTAATGTGTTACACACAATAAAAACAGAAGGGTCATTGCCGAACTTTTTTTTTTTTGAGGCTACAGTTACAGTTACCATACAAAGACTCAACCAAGAAAGAGAATTACAGACCAATCTCACTCATGCAAAAATTCCCATAAAATACTGGCAAACTCAATCCAAGAACACATCAAAAAAATCATCCATCATGATCAATCAGGCTTCATCACAGAGATGAAGGGCAAGTTCAACATATGAAAATCTATCAGTGTAATCCATCAAATAAATAAATTAAAAGAAAAAAATCATATGATCATTTCATTAGATGCTGAAAAAGCATTTGACAAAATTCAGCACCCCTTCATGATAAAGGTCTTGGAGAGATTAGGGATACAAGGATCATATCTAAATATAATTAAAGCAATATACAGTAAGCAAACAGCTAACATCATATTAAATGGAGAGAAACTCAAATCACTCTAAAATCCACTAAAATCAGGAACACGACAAGGCTGCCCACTCTCTCCATATCTCTTCAACACAGTACTTGAAGTTCTAGCAATAGCAATAAGACAACGCAAGAGAGATCAAGATGATTTAAATTGGAAAGGAAGAAGTCAAACTTTCATTATTTGCAGACAATATAATAGTGTACATAAGTGACCTCCAAAACTCTGTACCAGAGAACTCCTACAGCTGATAAATATCTTCAGTGATGTGACCGCATACAAGATTAACTAAAAAAAAAAATAAATAAAATAAAAAAAAATTATCCATCCTATACCCAAAGGATAAAGAATCTGAGAGGGAAATTAGAGAAACATTACCTTTGACAATAGCCACAAATCACATAAAGTATCTTGGGGTAACTCTAACCAAAGAAGTGAATGACCTATTTGACAAAAACTTTAAGTCTTTGAAGAAGGAAACTGAAGAAGATACCAGAAAATTGAAAGATCTCCCATGCTCTTGCATAAGGATCAACATAGTAAAAAATGGCAATTCTACCAAAAGCAATCTAAAGATTCAATGAAATCCCCATCAAAATCCCAACACAATTCTTCACAGACCTTGAGAGAATAATAATCAACTTTATATGAAAAAAACAAAGAACCCAGAATAGCCAAAACAATCCTATACAATAAAGGAAATCGCAGAAGGATTACTATGTTTGACATCAAGCTCTATTACAGAGCTACAGTAATGAAAACAGCATGGTACTGGCATAAAAACAGAGATGTTGACCAATGGAATCTAAATGAAGACCCGGCTATTAGCCCACAAACCTATGAACCTCTGATTTTTGACAAAGAAGCTAAAAGTATACAATGGAAAAAAGAAAGCATCTTCAACAAATGGTGCTGGTATAACTGGATGTCACCCTGTAGAAGAATGAAAATAGATCCATATCTATCACCATGCACAAAAGGCAAGTCCAAATAGATTAATATTAATCTGAACACATTGAACCTGATTGAAGAGAAAGTGGGAAGTAGTCTACAACACATGAGCACAGGAGACCACTTCCTCAGTATAACCTCAGTAGCACAGACAATAAGAGCAACAGTGAATAAATGGGACCTCTTGAAACTGAGAAGCTTCTTTAAATCAAATGACACAGTTAATAAGACAAAAAGGCAACCTATTGAATGGCAGAAGATCTTCACCAACTTCACATCAGACAAAGGTCTGATCTCCAAAACATATAAAGAACTCAATAAATTAAACATTAAAATTCTAAGTAGCCCAATTAAAAATGGTGTACTGAACTAAACAGAGATTTCTCAACAGAAAAGTTTCAAATGGTCAAAAGATACTTAAGGATATGTTCAACTTCCTTAGATATCAGGGAAATGCAAATCAAAACAACTTTGAGATACCATCGTACACCTGTCAGAATGCCTAAAATAAAAACACTAATGATAGCTTAGGCTGGAGGGGATGTAGAGCAAGGGCAACACTCATCCACTGCTGGTGGGAATGCAAACTTGTGCAACCACTTTGGGAATCAGTGTGGCAGTTTCTCAGAAAATCTGGAATCAACCTACCTCAGGAACCAGTAATACCATTCTTGGGAATATACCAAAAAGATGCTCAATCATACTACAAAAGCATTTGTTTGACTATGTTCATAACAGCATTATTTGTAATAGCCAGAACCTGGAAACAACCTAGATACCCCTCAATGAAAGATTGGATAAAGATATTGTGACATATCTATACATTAGAGTACTACTCAGTGGTAAAAAACAATGACATCTTGAATTTTGCACGCAAATGGATGAAATTTGAAAACATTATCCTGAGTTAGATAAAAGACCCAAATACATGAATATTTTATGTACTCACACATCAGTGGATACTAGCCATAAACAAAGGACTTTGAGCCTATAGTTCATGATCCTAGAGAAGCTAAGTAATACGGTGAAGTCAAAGAAAAACATATATAGATTCACCTGAAAATAGGAAGCAGACAAGATCGCCTGACAAAATTTGGGCTATAGAGGTGGGGGGGGTAGAAGAAAGGGGAAAGGAGGGAGAAGAGGAGAGCTTGAGGGAATGCAGATGGAGGAAGGACAGATATGAGAACAAGGAAAGAGATATCTTGATTGAGGAAGCTATTTTGGGGTTAGCAAGAAATCTGGCTCTAGAAAAATTCCCAGGAATCCACAAGGATGACCCCACCTAAGACTCTAAGCAATAGAGGAGAGGGTGCCTGAACTTGCCTTGCCCTGTAGTCAGACGGATGATTATCTTAAATATCACCATAGAACATTCATCCAGTAACTGATGGAAACGAGACAGAGACCCACATCGGAGCACTGGACTGAGCTCCCAAGGTCCAGTTTAAGAGTGGAAGAGGAGAATATGAACAAGGAAGTCAAGACCATGAGGGCTTCACCCACTGAGACAAGGTACCTGAGCTAATGGGAATTCACACCCCTAACTGGACTGAGAATGAAGGATCATGGAACAAACTAGTCCCTCTGAATGTAGTTGACAGCTGGAGCAGACTGAGGGGCCGATGACAATGGCACTGGAATTTGTCTCTACTGCATGTACTGACTTTTTGGGATTTTATTCTCTTTGGATGTATACCTTGCTCAACCTGGATGTAGTGGGGAGGGCCTTGGACTTTTCACAAGGCAGGGTGCCTTACCTCTCTTAAGATTGGAGGGGTGGGAAAGAAAATCTATGGAGGGGAGTAGGAGGGGAGTGGGAATTTCGATTGGTATTTTTTAAGTAACAAAATAATAATAATAATAATAATAATAAAATTTACAGGCAATTGTATCAGCTAGAAAAACAATCTTCAATGAGGCAAGGCAATGAAGACTCAAATGATAATCACAACATCTTTTTTTCTTAAATGTAGATGTATCTTTTTAAGCCTTTGATATCTATGCTAATCATAGTGGTTAGATACCTAGAAGGGGACTAGGTAGGATTAGAGGGTCTCCCAAGTAGGAGAAATAGAACATTAACTTTTATCATAAAATTATGGTGGTACACAATAGTGCAATTCTGATTGGATTAAAGACCCACTCGTGAGACAGAACCCAATGCTGACACTTCCCAGGTGTCTAAGAAACAAACTAAAAAGGCAACAGACAGGGGAAAAGCCCATATTCTGAAAAAGGAGTGTAGCAATAAAATAACTCTTAGTCAAATTCTATTATACTTATAGAGAGATGCCTAACCAAGTGCAACTAGACAGATATTGGAGTCAGATTTGATAGATGACTTGAATGCACTGAATTCCAGACTCAATAGGACTGATGTACATATGAACTGACCAAAACTATGACAGAACATAGAAGAGCTACACAGGCTCTGACAGATCTAGAACTGACAGAGGGAAAGTGGGCACAGGGGTCGATTGATCAAGAAGCTCTCTGTTCTATGGGTCACTTGTGTTGGGGACAGACTGGAGGTGTGTATGGATGCCATGGCCCAGGACACCATCACAGCAGAGGCCTTCTCTATTTAGCTGGCTAGGTAGCCTTGCTCATGTAGTTTAGGGAACTAGAGCTTGGTTCAAGTTTAGGGAACTGAGGAGTCTGAGCTGGAACACAAATTGACAGCCTTCATTCAGCCACCAAAAATGCAATGTCCCTCTGTAATTAGTGAACTTTCTTGAGAGTCTGTTCTGGACCAGGCATTTGCAGAGCACCTCGTCACCCAAGCCCCCCTTGTCCAAATCCACTAAAATGGCTTTATCTGAAAAAAAAGGAGAAAAAGAAAAAATAATAATAGCTCTCTGTAACTGATAACTTCTTTGAAAGAAAAATAGCTTTCTCCAATTGAGTCTCATTAACTTTAGAATAGGTCCCCAGCCCCAAGCATAGTGTAGCCCATTAACACAAACAGAACTGAATAGCATTTCTGTAGATGTTTTTCTCCAATGGCTGCTGAGTTTATGTATTTTTTGTCTTACTTATGTCCTATTAAAGTTTTTTTTTTTGGATGTGTTTCTTTTTTTAAAGCAGAGAAAAAAGGCTGGAGATGATCTAGGAAAAACTGTGATAGGAATATAGTTCACAAAAATAACTTAATAAAAAAGAAAATAATCCTCAAACAAAACATTTATCTAGGCATGTATTTGTGCTCCTATCTGACCTTCCTAAATAAACATTAATATAGTTTTATTCACTTAGAATTTATATTCTATCCATTCTCTTTGAAGCTGAAAACTTAAGACTATTCTTAATGAAGAATTTACTCTGTATTAAAATATTATAAAATGACAGTCATTTTATACATCTATATTAAGACACATTATTTTCATAAGAGAAATGAAAGACCTAGGTAATTGTAGACTTGCAGAAAATATCATCTTCTGATGTAACCCAGAAAAATCATAATGCATGAAAAGAAAGTAAAATATCAAGAAAATAAGAAGCAATATGATAAAGAACCATTTTCTATAATTAACTGAACTTCCGGTTTAACTTTTCATGACAGTGAGGCTCATCAGCTCCTGGCACACCAAGCTACTTCAAAGGGCATTGAAGAGGCTCCTTAAGGAGTTGGTTAGCCATTTGGGTAAAAAACTACTCTTGGCTGGAATGCTTAAGTGGGCATGCAGGACCCACAGAGATATGACTGCTGAACTTGTCTAAAGGTGAGACGATTCTTCAGAGTTCCTGCTACATGAAAGAGTCTGCAGAACACAGAAGAAAGTGACTGACAAACTGCCAATCCAGGCAGACCTGTCTTTGAAATTTCCTGCTTCACAGAAAATTCTGCCAGATATTATGGGCCTGTAGGTTGAAGATGGATGCCCCAATGGTACAGAAGAACTTTGGGTTACTGTCCAGGCAGTGAGATGTCTCTGTCAATTCTAGAATTTTTCAAGTGGCTTACACTGCACTTCCTGTTTACTTAGGTAATATTGTATCTTTCTGGAGTCTTTGATGGAGTTGAGGAATAAATGGTTATAGTTACAGTTTTCCTTAGATATTATAAAGTAGATATAAATATTGTAACTATTATTTTTGCTTGATACCTGCTTTGCTATATGTAATTTTACTATGCTACATTTAAAGCTTTCCTTTTCATTTACACAGAAAAGGGGAAATGATGTTGGAGGTCCTTCTGCCTTGCTTAATGAATAAAGAAAACTGGCTTGGCCTGACAGTGTAGAATAGAGGTAGGTGGGGAAACCTATACTGAATGCTGGGAGAAAGAAGGGCGGAGAGGCCATGGAGCTGCAGCATGCCGAAACTTTGCTGGTAAGCCACTGCCATGTGGCCATATACAGACTAATAGAGATGGGTTAAATTAAGATGTAAGAGTTAGCAAATCAGAAGACAGAGCTAGTGGGACAAGCAGTGGTTTAAATAATGTAGTTTCTATGTGATTATTTTGGGTTAAAGCTAGCCAGGCGGCTGGGAATGAACAAGTGGCCCCTCTTCCAACAACTAGTAAAGATTTTATTGACACGTCTGCAAAAAAAAAATACAACAACAACAACAACAACAAAAAATATTGGCACTTACTTATGTGGTCATCCTTGGTAAATCTTCTGAACAGCAAAGGATCCTCCAAGGACATTACTTATCATGGTTGGATGTCCTAAAGCTTTAAAAGCTTCATCTAAACTATCCACCAAAGAATTAAAAAACTCTAATGCATCATGTTGTTCACGAAGATTAATAGGTTCACCCCAAAGCCTGTTAACAAATACATAGGTTAATCAATACAAGAAAGTACCAGATGCATTTAATTTCTGTAAAACAAATAAAAATAACAATGTAAGCTGAAAGAAATAATTAAAAACAAAATATAAGCTGAAACTCTATACCTGTAGAAGAGACAAAAGAAACCAAGTGCATACTGTACTTAAGTAGTCATGATACTGCATTCAACCAATAACAACAGAAATTGGGTATAAGGCTTGAGAGATGGCCTAGGAGTTGACATGTGCTGTTCTACCAAAGCTAATGAGTTATAACCAAAGAAGTTTTTTCCTGTAGCAGATGGGAACTAACAAAGATCCACATGTGGAGAATGTGCAGAGATTAAAGAGACACTGGAATACTCGGTTCCAAATGGGATATCTTCATCAAATCCCCTCCCTCAGGTCTCATAGAATTCAGGAGAGGAAATATAAAGATTCTAAGAGCTTCTCTGATGATAGCTGAGCAAGACACTGATCTGTGGGAACACCAAAATGTCATTAGTGGTTATTTTACTACTACATCAGTTAGAACAGTAGGATTTAGTTTTCCCCTTGGTCTATGACTTACACGGTCTTAAGTTCTTAGCCACCAAGACCTATCTCCTATAGTGGGCCTTACAGAGGATATGAATGTCACAAAGGAAACAATGTTCAAGACATAACATAAACATTACTGATGCACATATGAACTCACAGAGAGGGACTCAAGTCAGATCAGTCCCAGGGCTCATGAGGGAAAGTGGACATGATCCCTTAACCCAGAACCAATCTCCAACTGACAACTGCTTGTAAAGGAAAACATATCCCCTATGTGGAATATACAAACCACACTTAAGGGAGACTCCATGCCCAGCAGCAGACAGCCAACAGAAAACAAATTCAATAGAATTTAAAAAATAACTTTTTCCCCTTTTAATTTGTCTATTTGATTTTTAAAGAGAAGGAGGAGGCATGGACTTGGATGGATAGGTAATATCTGGAAGAAGGGAAAACATGATCAGAATATGTATAAAAAACTATTTCCACATATATTTTTCCTGTCTGTTCTCCGAGACTCAATCCCTGAGACTCATCCCTAGACGTTCAACAAAATACCAACTACAGACTGTCCCCCCACCACCCACATACTCATTGCTGGGAGGAATGCAAGCTGGTACAACCCCTTTGGATGTCAATGTGGCGATTTCTCAGAAAATTAGGGAGACGATCTTCCTCAAGACCCAGTAACACCACTTTTGGGTATATATCCAAAGGATGCTCAATCGTGCCACAAGAACATGTGCCTAACTATGTTCATAGCAGCTTTGTTTGTCATAGCCAGAACCTGGGAACAACCGGAATGCCACTTGACTGAAGAATGATTTAGGAAAATGTGGCACAGTTACATAATGGGGTACTACATAGTAGAAAAAAATAACAACATCTTGAATTTTGCAGGAAAATGGATGGAGCTGGAAAACATTATTTTGAGTGAGGTAATCCAGACACAGAAAGACAATTATTATATGTACTCACTCATAGATGGTTTTTAAACATAAAACAGAGAAAGCCAGCATACAAATTACAGCCCAGAGAACTTAGACAACAATGAGGATACTAAGAGAGACTTACATATATCTAATCTACATGGGAAGTAGAAAGTAAAAAAAGACAAGATCTCCTGAGTAAATTAGAGCATGGGGACCTTGGGGGAGGGTTGAAGATGGAGGGGAGCAGAGAAAAATGTAGAGCTCAATAAATATCAATAAAAAAATTCAATTCCTAGAATAGAATTAAAATAAATCTACAGCATACCTAAACTTATGGGATATATGAAACTTGTTCTAAGAAAATTCAAAATAAAAAACTTGAGAGATCTCATACTAGAAACTTAGAAACACACCTGAAAGTTCTAGAACAAAAATAACCAATCATACCAAAGAATAGAGAGCAAAAAAATAATTAATCTGAGTGTTGAAATCAGTAAAATTTAAACAGAAAATACAAAGAATCAACTGAAAAAAGAACTAGTTCTTTGAGAAAAATCAGGAAAATATATAAATGCTTACACTAACTAAGACAGAAAAAATATCCAAATTTACAAAATTAGAGATGGAAAGGGAGACAATAACAACAGATACTGAAGAAATCCAGAAAATTTTAAGGACATACATTTAAAAACACGTACTCCACCAAATTAAAAATTTTAAAAGAAACATTAATTTTCTAGATAGACACTACTTACTAAATTTAAACCAAGATCAGATGAACAATGTAAAGAGACCTAAAACCTCTAAGCAAATAGAGACATCATGAAAAGTCACCGTCCCCCCTCAAGCCCCGGGGACCAAATGTTTTAGTGTAGAATTTCAACAGACTACATGGGTCTGCACATCTTATGTGTGTACATTATACAGCTGTTTCTTTGAGACAGGGTTTCTCTGTATAATAGTTCTGGCTGTTCTGGAACTTGCTCTGTAGATCAGGGTTGCCCTCAATCTTGCAGAGATCTGACTGCCACTGTGTCCTGAGGGCTGGAACTACAGGTGTGTGCCACCATGCCCATCTTTTAGCTTAATATTTTTATTAGACTCCTGACTATGAGAATGAGTGGGTATCTGACTATTTTGCCCACTCTTGGAGCCTTTTTTCTTTTGTTGAGTTATGTCCAACTTTGATACTTCATCTTATGTTTTATTTTTGCAATGTGGGGTTATTATGTCTTAAAAGTCTGTTCTTTTCTAATAAGAGACAGAAAGGAGGTGAATCCAGAGGTTAGAATCCATGACTACCATGGAGGAAGAATGGCAATGGAAGACAGGCACCCCAGAGTTTATATCGTGACTGAACAACCATGAGATAGAGAAAGCTAACCGGGAATGGTATGAGCTTTTTAAAATTTTAAGTTTCATTTTTTGTGGGGGGGGGGTCAAAATCCAACAAGCTTAATAGCACACATTAATTTCTGAGTTTCCCATTGTATTTATTATTGGTTCTTTCCAAATTTTCACTGTTGGAAAGTCTTACTAACTTTGAAAGAAGTCTGAAAAATGGATAACACAAGTATTTAAGCTTTTAAAAAAGCTTTTCCTGAAATTTCTTTTTTCTTTTTCCCCTCAAATTAAATGGAAGTATGCCAATATAGAGATACACAAACAAAAGTACTGGCTGCTTTGGCAGAGGTTCAATATGAGGAATTACTTGATATCTCAACAAAAATCTTTAACTCCAATCCCAGGGAATCAACCCTCTGTAGGCTTCTGTTGGCAATGCAGGCATGTAAACATATTTTAAGGCTAACCACTCATTTACATAATAAAAATAAAGGGGAGGGAGAGAAGGGCATATCTACCCTTTCATATACTTATAAAAAAACCTTGTGGAAGTCTGTTATGAGTCTTTTAAAGTGACCAGGAATCAAATGCTTTAAGAAATATATAAACAGAGATAACTAGATTATTTAAAGAATACATTTGATTTAATATACATGTTTATCTTTAAAGTCACTAATCAAGCTTATGAACAAATTCTGTACACTTCTAAGATTGCTTATAGTAAGTACTACACCTTCAGTGGGTTATGGTGAAATATACTTTTAACCCCAGCACTTGGAAATCATGGAAAGGAAGATCATTCTTGAGTTCTAGGACAACATAACCCTATATCACTGTTTGGGCGCTGGGACAGGGTCCTAATTGGGAGGGCACCCAGGAGGTAGTAGCTCCTTTGTCTAGGTGGCCTGCCTGCGGCAAGCAAGGTCAGCCCTTTGTTCGCGAGACACCCAAGCAGCAGGGAGATCAGATCCGGGTACCAGGAGTGACATCGCTGGGGTGAGTGAGTTTCTGACCGGGGCAGCAGCCCGGGACAGGGAACACAGTCATTCCTCACCCCTCCTACACCTCCTGGTCAGCCTGCAGGGGCTATACTGCTCAATACCTCCTCTTTCTTCCTATCCCACCCAGCTTGCATCCACGGCCCTCCCCCACTCCTTCTGACTCCCTCCCCCTTTGATCCACACAACATCTCCCAGCTCAGCCTCCTTGGGCGTTGGGACAAGGTCCGAATTGGGAGGGCATCCAGGAGGGTAATAGCTCCTTTGTCTAGGTGGCCTGCCTGCAGGTAGCAAGGCGGGCTCTTTTTTGCGAGCCACCCAAGCAGCAAGGAGATCCACTCCGGGAACCAGGAGAGACATTGGGCTTGCATCCACAACCCACCCAGAGTGATGCTGAGGAGTTCCATCTGGATGGTCGTCCATGTTTGGGTACTGAGGAGTTCAAGCTCAGCAGGACAGTCCCTGCCTCTACACTGAAGAGATACACCCAGAGACTCAGTCATAGCAAAGACTGGACCAAGAAACCAGGCCTCTTTTGGCTTCATTTGAAGGAGGAGATGGGAAGGCGCCAATGCAAGAATTCCTCCAACAACCTGAAAGGCAACATGACATCACCAGAACCCAGGGATCCCGAAACAAGAGGAATTGTACACCCTACTCCAGAAGAATAAGAAGAAATTGACTCAAAAGTGAATTATATGAAAATAATAGAAGACCTTAAACAGGAGGTGAAAAACTGCCATAAACAATTAGAGATTACAAACAAAAAGGTAGAGGAAATGAATAAATCGCTCAAAGATACCCAAGAAAACCAAGAGAAACAAGAAAAAGCAATCAAACAGGTAAGGGAAGTGGCTCAATACCTGAAGAATGAAATGGAATTAATGAAGAAAACACAAAATGAGGGAAAGTTGGAGACAGAAAATCTGGGTAAACGAACAGGAACTACAGAGACAAGTACTGCCAACAGATGACAAGAGAAGGAAGAAAGAATGTCAGACACTGAAGATAACATGGAGAAAATTAACACACTGATCAAAGAAAACAGCAAAACCAACAAATTCTCATCACAAAACATTCAGGAAATATGGGACACAATAAAAAGACCAAACCTAAGAATAATTGGGGTAGAAGAAGGAGAAGAAGTACAGCTCAATGGTTCAGAAAATATATTTAATAAAATTATAGAAGAAAACTTTCCCAACCTAAAGAAAGATATTCCTTTGAAGGTTCAAGAAGCATACAGAACACCGAATAGACTGGACCCAAAAAAACCATCTACTCACCATATAATAATCAGAACAGAAAACATCAAGAATAAAGAAAGAATATTAAGAGCTGAAAAGGAAAAAGGTCAAGTTACTTATAAAGGTAAACCTATCAGACTTACACCTGACTGCTCTATGGAAACCATGAAAGCCAGAAGGTGCTGGATAGATGTACTGCAGAAGCTAAGAGAACATGGATGCAATCCCAGACTACTATACCCAGCCAAGCTTTCGTTCACTATAAATGGAGAAAACAAAATTTTCCAGGATAAAAACAAATTTAAACAATATGTAGCCACAAATCCAGCCTTACAGAAAGTAATAGAAGGAAAATCACAAACCAAGAAGTCCAACAATGACCACAATAACTCAAACATCTAGACACCCTTCACCAGCGCAACTAAAAGAAGGCAAACACACAAACTCTATGACTAAAAAAGTGACCGGAGTTAACAAACACTGGTCATTAATATCCCTTAATGTCAATGGACTCAACTCACCTATAAAAAGGCACAGGCTAAGAGATTGGATATGCAAACAGGATGCAACATTCTGCTGTTTACAAGAAACACACCTCAACCACAAAGACAGGCACCTACTTAGAGTAAAGGGCTGGGAAATGGTTTATCAAGCAAATGGACCTAAGAAACAAGCAGGTGTGGCCATACTAATTTCTAACAAAGTTGACTTCAAACTTAAATCAACCAGAAGAGATGGAGAGGGACATTTTATACTCATAACAGGAACAATTGATCATGATGAGGTCTCAATCCTGAATATCTATGCCCCTAATATAAAAGCACCCAAATATGTAAAAGAATCATTACTAAAACTCAAGGCTGCCATCAAACTTCACACACTAATAGTACTAGATTTCAACACTCCTCTTTCACGAATGGACAGGTCAATCAGACAGAAACCTAACAGAGAAATAAGAGAATTAATGGAGGTATTGAATCAAATGGACTTAACATACATCTACAGAACATTCCACCCAAATAGGAAAGAATATCCTTCTTCTCTGCAGCTCAGAAACCTTCTCGAAAATTGACCACATCCTCGGTAATAAAGCAAACTTCCACAGTTACAAAAAAATATCCATAACCACCTGTGTCTTATCAGATCACCATGGACTAACGTTAGAATTCAACAACAATGCTACCCCCAGAAAGCCTGCAAACTCATGGAAACTGAATAGTCAACTATTGACCCACACCTGGATTAAAGAAGAAATAAAGAAAGAAATTAAAGTCTTCCTTGAATTCAATGAAAATAAAGAAACAACATACTCAAACTTATGGGACACTTTGAAAGCAGTCCTAAGGGGAAAGTTCATAGCCCTTAGTGCGCAAATAAAGAAAACAGAGAAACCATACATTGGAGACTTAACAGCCCACCTGAAAGCTCTAGAAAAAAAGAAGCAGACTCACCTAGGAGGAGTAGAAGACTGGAAATAGACAAACTGAGGGCTGAAATCAACAAAATAGAAACACAGGAAACAATCCAAAGAATCAATGAAACCAAAAGCTGGTTCCTGCAAAAAAAATCAACAAAACTGGTAAACCCCTATCCAAACTTATCAAACGGCGGAGAGAGAATTTGCAAATTAATAATATCAGAAATGAAAAGGGGGGACATAACCACAGACATAGTGGAAATTCAGAGAATCATTAGATCTTACTACAAAAGCCTGTATGCCACAAAACTGGAAAATGTAATAGAAATGGACACTTTTTTAGATAAATACCATATACCAAAGTAAATCGGGACTAGGTGAACAATCTAAATAGACCTGTCAGTTGCGAAGAATTAGAAGCTGTTATCAAAAACCTACCTACCAAAAAAAAGCCCAGGACCAGACGGTTTCAATGCAGAATTCATCCAGAATTTCCAAGAAGACCTAATACCTATACTCCTTAAGGTATTTCACAATATAGAAACAGAAGAGTCATTGCCAAATTCCTTTTATGAAACTACAGTCACTCTGATACCAAAACCACACAAAGACTCAACCAAGAAAGAGAATTACAGGCCAATCTCAGTCATGAAAATCGATGCAAAAATCCTCAACAAAATACTGGCAAACCGTATGCAAGTACACATTAGAAAAAATTATCCATTATGATCAAGTAGGCTTCATCCCAGAGATGCAAGGCTGGTTCAACATATGAAAATCTATCAATGTAATCCATCATATAAATAAACTGAAAAAAAAAAACATATGATCATTTCATTAGATGATGAAAAAGCTTTTGACAAAATTCAACATCCCTTTATGATAAAAGTCTTGGAGAGATTAGGGATACAAGGATCATACCTAAATATAATAAAAGCTATTTACAGGAAACTGACAGCTAACATCAAAGTAAATGGAGAGAAACTCAAAGCCATCCCACTTAAATCAGGAAGACGACGAGGCTGTCCACTCTCTCCATACCTCTTTAATATAGTGCTGGAAGTTTTAGAATTGCAATAAGACAACATAAGGGGATCAAGGGGATTTGAATTGGAAAGGAAGAAGTTAAACTTTCGTTATTTGCAGATGATATGATAGTGTACATAAGCGACTCCAAAAACTCCACCAAAGAACTCCTACAGCTGATGAACACCTTTAGTAGTGTGGCAGGATAAAAGATCAACTCCAAAAAATCAGTCACCCTCCTTTACACAAAGGATATGGAAGCGGAGAGGGAAATCAGAGAAGCATCACCTTTCACGATAGCCACAAACAGCATAAAATATCTTTGGGTAACTCTAACCAAAGAAGTGAAAGATCTATTTGACAAGAACTTTAGGGCATTGAAGATATAAATTGAAGAGAATACCAGAAAATGGAAGGATCGCCCTTGCTCGTGGATTGGGAGGATCAACATAGTAAAAATGGCAATCCTACCAAAGGCAATTTATAGATTCAATGCATTCCCCATCAATATCCCATTAAAATTCTTCACTGATCTTGAGAGGACAATAGTCAACTTTATATGGAATAACAAAAAACCCAGGATAGCCAAAACAATCTTATACAATAAAGGAACTTCTGGAGGCATTATCATACCTGACTTTAAACTCTATTACAGAGCTACAGTAATGAAAACAATTTGGTATTGGCATAAAAATAGAGAAGTTGACCAATGGAATCGTATAGAAGACCCGAATTTTAACCCACAAACCTATGAACACCTCATTTTCGATAAAGGTGCTAAAAGTATACAATGGAAGAAAGAAAGCATCTTCAACAAATGGTGCTGGCATAACTGGATGTCAACCTGTAGAAGAATGAAAATGGACCCATATCTATCACCATGCACAAAACTCAAGTCCAAATGGATCAAAGACCTCAATATCAATCTGAACACACTGAACCTGATAGAAGAGAAAGTGGGAAGTACCCTACAACAGATGGGCACAGGCGATCGCTTCCTTGGTATAAGCACAGCAGCACAGTCATTAAGGGCAACATTGAATAAATGGGACCTACTGAAACTGAGAAGCGTCTGTAAAGCAAAAGACATTGTCACTAAGACAAAAAGGCAACCCACTTACTGGGAGAAGAACTTCACCAACCCCGCAACAGACAAAGGTCTGATCTCCAAAATATATAAAGAACTCAAGAAACTAGACTTTAAAATGCTAATTAACCCAATTAAAAAATGGGGCACTGATCTGAAGAGAGAAATCTCAACAGAAGAAGTTCAAATGGCCAAAAGGCACTTAAGGTCATGCTCAGCCTCCTTAGCGATCAGGGAAATGCAAATCAAAACAACATTGAGATATCATCTTACACCTGTCAGAATAGCTAAAATCAAAAACACCAATGATAGCCTTTCCTGGAGAGGCTGTGGAGAGAGGGGTACCCTCATCCATTGCTGGTGGGAATGCAAACTTGTGCAACCACTTTGGAAAGCAGTGTAGCGGTTTCTCAGGAAATTTGGCATCAACGTACCCATGGACCCAGCAATGCCACTCTTGGGAATATACCCTAGAGATGCCTGATCATATAACATGCACATTTGTTCAACTATGTTCACAGCAGCATTATTTGTAATAGCCAGGACCTGGAAACAACCTAGATGCCCTTCAATGGAAGAATGGATGAAGAAAGTGTGGAAAATATACACATTAGAATACTACTCAGCGGTAAAAAACAATGACTTCGCGAATTTTGCATGCAAATGGATGGAAATAGAAAACACTATCCTGAGTGAGGTAACCCAGACCCAAAAGGATGCACATGGGATGTACTCACTCATAATTGGTTTCTAGAGATAAATAAAGGTCAGTGAGTCTATAATATGATATCCTAAAGAAACTAAATAAGAAGGTGAACTCAAAGAAAAACATATAGCTATCCTCCTCGTTATGGGAAGTAGACTAGATTGCTGGGCAAATAATTGGGATCTTGGGGTGTGGTCGGAGGGGGGTAAGGGAAGAAGTGGAGTGAAATGTGAGAAGCGTAGGGTGGGGGGAACTTGGGGAAACGGGATGATTGGGATAAAGGAAGGTTGGTTAGGGGAACAGAGAAGAACACATCTTAATTAAGGGAGCTATCTTAGGGTTGGCAAGAGACTTGGACCTAGAGGGGCTTCCCGGTGCCCAGGGCAATGTCCCCAGTTAGTTCCTGGGGCAGCTGAGGATAGGGAACCTGAAATGACCCTATCCTGTAGCCATACTGATGAATATCTTGCATATCACCATAGAAACTTCATCTGGCGATGGATGGAGATAGAGACAGAGACCCACACTGGAACACTGGACTGAGCTCCCAATGTTCCAATGAGGAGCAGAAGGAGGGAGAATATGAGCAAAGAAGTCAGGACCACAAGGGGTGCGCCCACCCGTGGAGACAGTGGGGCTGATTCTTTGGGAGCTCACCAAGGCCAGCTGGACTGTGACTGAAAAAGCATGGGATAAAACCGGACTTTCTGAATTTGGTCGACGATGAGGGCTGCTGAGAAGCCAAGGACCATGGCACCGGGTTTTGATCCTACTTCATGTTCTGGCTTTGTGGGAGCCTACCCAGTTTGGATGTTCACCTTCCTAGACCAGGATTGAGGGGGAGGACTTTGTACTTTCCACAGGGCAGGGAAACCTGACTGCTCTGCATGCTGGAGAGGGAGGGGGAGGAGTGGGGGGAGGGGAGGCAGAAAGGGAGGAGTGGGAGGGAAATGGGAGGCAGAGAGGAGGCAGAAATTCCTTTTTTTTCCAATAAAACAAACAAACAAACACATAAATAAATAAAAATTAAAAAAAAAATAACCCTATTTCAAAAGACGAAACCACAATACCCGGCACAAGGAGCCCTCTTTTGAGTTATCGGCCACAGCTGCCCAAAAGATCCTCCCAAGCATACAAAGTATTGCTACTGCCTTTGGTTACGTCTATAAGTAGTAACTAAGTCTCTCCTGCTGTAGACTCCATGCACCTCAAAAACAGGACCCAGTGCCATAAGTGACCTGAATGATCGCTCTTTGAGGACTAGATTTTATGAGCCAAAAAGCCCATAAAGCTTACAAAATCCTATGCAAAGATGATGATGGCTATGAACAACATTAAGGAGAAATATGACATGGTCACCCTATGGTGCAGTAGTGTTACACAACTTGGTGGTAAAAAAAGCTCTCTAATTGTACTTAAGACCAGAAGAGAGAAACCATGTCCAGTGCTGGAAATATAGCTTATTCGGTGCTAATCAAATCATGGTTATAAGAGAATCTAAAATCTCTAGTTTATCACATAATACTGAGCAACAATCTATACTCATTTGTGTTTATACTCACAAAAAATGTAGTCTTGACTCCTCATCAAGAAAATTTCTCTTTACAACAGAGATCCCTACGTAATGGTAGAAGCAATAACCCATCCTGAGTGAGTTAACCCAGACCCAGGAAGATGATCCTGGTAGTACTCACTCATAAGGGATACTAACTGTAAAGCAAAGGATAATGAGCCTATGTACCGTTCCCAGAGAAGCTAAGAGACAAGGTGAACCCTAAGAGAAACATATATAGATTCCCTTGGAAAAGGGAAATAGACACAATCTCCTGAGAAAATTGGAAGAATAGGGGTGGGAGGAGAAGGAATGGCAAAACAGGAGGAATGGAGAAGGGGAGGGGAGAACTCAAGGAAATGGCATAATCAAGATGGGAGAAGGACAGAACAGGAGAGGAAGAAAGGAGGTATCTTGATTTAGGGAGCCACTATGGGGCTAGCAAGAAACCTGGCACTAGAGAAATTCCTAGGATCCACAAGGATGACCCTAAGCAATGGTGGAAAGGTGAATGAACTGGCTTTGCTCTGTAGCCAGATTGATGACTATCTTAAATGTCACCATAGAACCTTCATTCATCAAGTGACGGAAGCATACGCAGAGCACCACAGTGCAGGACTGCTCTGAGCTCCCAAATTCCAGTTGAAGAGTAGGAGGAGGAGTCAGAATATGAGCAAAGAGGTCAAGACCATGATGGGGATACCCACTGAAACAGTGTACCTGAGTTAATGGGAGCTCAGCAACTCTGGCCAGATAGGGAAGGAACTAGCATAGGACTAAACTAGACCCTCTGAATGTGGGTGATAGTTGAATGACTGAGGCAGACTGCCAGGCTAATGGCATTAGGATTTCTCTCTACTTTTTGTATTGACTAGGATACCTTGCTCAGCCTAGATATAACAGGGAGGGCTTTGCTCCTTCCTCAGAGCAATGTGTTTACCCTCTTTGAGGAGCAGATGGGGGTGTGATGGGGGTAGGGTGGAAGGATGGGAAGAGGAGAGGGAAAGAGAACTGGGATTGGTATGTGAAATGAAAAAAGATAGTTTTGTTTTTCTTTTTAATTAAAAAAGAAAACCAAAAGCATTCAAAGTATAGAATTGTGAAGTCCAGTCCCATGGGATACATGATGTGGCATTCCCCTTCTATATGCTTTGATTATGTCTTTTATTACTATTGGCTAATAAAGAAGCTGCTTTGGCATATGGCAGGGGCAGAATACAGCCAAGCTGGAAAAGATATAAAGAACAGAGTTGGCAGAGTCAAAGAGATGCCACGTCATTGCCAAAGGAGAAAGACTCCAGAACCGTACTGGTAAATCACAGTCCTGTGGTGATACACAGATTAATAGAAATGGGTTAATTTAAGATATATGAGCTAGCTAGAAATATGCCCAAGCTATTGGCCAAGCAGTGTTTTAATTTAATTAATATAGTTTCTGTGTGATTATCTGGGTCTGGGCAGCCAGGAAACGAACAAGCAGTCTCCATTTACAGATACACCTACAAATCTTGCAGAAATGGTTCAGGGAGCACTGCAGAAAAGGTTACTACCGTTTGCAGCAAATTTTCAAGAACCAAAAGATCAGAAAGTTTGATAAGAGAATTTGCCTCCTAGTAATATCAGAAACCACATCCATGAAGTCTTATCAATGGGAATGTCAAAATATGAACTGAATAAAGACATCAATTAACATGTCAAACTAGACAGCCCATAAGGTCTCAAGTCTACACAAAGCAGTAAAAAGCAACTATTCAGGTATGAGAAATAGTCTCAGAGAATAACACATCTGTTGCTGAATACAAAATGGCAAATTTTGAAAACAAACATAGGCAATAACATAGAAAATGTGGTCACGAATTTCAAAGGTGGGAGAGGTATAGGGGCGTTGAAAGGAAGGAAAGTAAAGGGGAAAACGCTTTAATTTATATTAAAATCCAAAACAATAAAAGAGGAACCTGATGCCTTTGCAGAAGATTTGGGTTTGGATGCTAGCAACAACATGGTGGTTTATAACCACCTGTAACATCCAGTTCTGAGGAACTGATTCTATCTTCTGGTCTACATAGGCACCAGCACACATGGGAGGCAAAACACTAATATACATAAAATCAAAATGAAGTCTTTAAAAATAATACTATTAGAATACTTTTTATCATTTGAATTTTATTATTACTTGAATTTTATGATACAAAAGCACACTAAAACATATTGTATGTCTAGAATATGAATAGTATGAATGGATAGTTATGGCACTGCTAGTATTAATATCATAAAAAGGTATGTGGGAGGCCACAAATATATTTTACTCAATTAAAAATATCTTATATTTTAATACATTTAAATACATATTATTATAAAAGGCAATCCATAGTTTTATAGAAATATATATGCTTTGTTTTCTTCCTCAATTGTAATATGTACAATTATTCAGTGGGATACTACTGTTATCATGCAAATAATACATAACTTAGTGGTAGAGTACTTTTGGAGAAACCTGAAAATTGGAGTAATATGGATGAACAAAATTAGAAATATTGCCTAGAAAAGTAAACCTTTTGGCACATCTGGGGATAAAATAGCAAAAAGAAAAAGCAGAAACAGGTAAGAACAAAGCATAGCTTACACTACAGAACCAAACAATGTGGTATTGCATATAAATATCATTATGATCTACAACATAGATCATAATGTGGGTGGGAAGTGTTGTAAATATGTTGCTTTTATTGGTTAATAATGGTGCTTGGCCAGTGCCTTGGCAGAATAGAGCTATACGGAAGAACTAAACTGAATGCTAGGAGAAAGAAAGAGAGTCAGAGAGAAGCCATGCAGCTGCTACCAGGGACAGATGCACTGGAACCCTGAAGGTAAGCCACAGCCACATGACAGATACATGGGTTGTAATAAAAATGGGTTAATTTAAGATGTAAGAGTTACCCAGAAATATGCTTAAGCTATTGGCCAAACACTATTACAAATAATATAGTTTCTGAATGATTGATTATTTTGTGTTCTGGGCAGCCGGGGAACAAATGAGCGATGACTGACTACAGTAGCAGTTCATCTGAATGAAAGTAAATTTATACTGAAGCACACAAATTGAGTCATTGTACTATAAATATCCAACTGTAAAGGAAAAATAAAATGACACATTAAAAGAACTTGCAGTAAGTAGAACAGAAATAAGTGGTCACATATTAGAAGAGCCCTGTTCCAAATAATCTTTAAATGGACAGTGAAGTGCCTGGATAAAAGAACTTTACATTCTTCTTGTTCTGGCTAGTTTTGTGGTCAACTTGACCCAAGCTGGTTTATTTTAGAAGAGGAACTTCAACTGAGGAAAAGATCCTACAAGACTAGCCTATGGAGCATTTTCTTAATTGATGACTGATTCTATATATTTGGTGCCACCTTTGGGATGGCAGCATCGGTATATGAGGAACGCATGAAGAGCAAGACACATTTCAGATTCTTGCATTCATGTTACTGCCCAGACTCCTCAGCACTGGAATATGATCGAGAGTTATAAGAAGCAAAGTTTTCCTCCTCAAATTGTTTATGGTGTTTTATCAAAGCAACAGAAACCATAATTAAGATACTTCTTAAATATTAGAGCTCTTTTCCTAAAAAGGAAAAAAAATGTAACTTACACATAAAAAGTGAGGGAACTAATGTCAAAATTAAAAACACTTCAAAAAAAGGGCAAAGAACAAATCCTAAACTCAAAAAATATTAAAAATGAAAAACAGCACCTATATGTAATGAACCCAAAAGTATGCTTCTTAAAACTCATACGGAAAAAAAAATAAACAAAATAATGAGTAGTGAAATGTTTACTGATAGTAAAAACATTTTATTTACATACAATGATGGATGATAATCATGCTTATTTAAAAAGAAAAATTTGACCAGGCATTGGTGGTGCTCGCCTTTAATTCCAGAATGTGGAAGGCAGAGGTAGGCAGATCTTTCCGAGTTCAATGCCAGTTTGGTTTACAGAGCTGGTTCAAGGAAAGGCTCCAAAGCTACATAGAGAAACTGTCTCAGTAAACCAAAAAGAAAAATTTGAAAACTTGGCATGGTTGCAGTACTGAATGTTAGTGTGCGCCAGACAAATTCTTGTCTAAAAAGTAAACAAACCAAAGACAAACAAGAAAAACACACCAAAAAGGAAATTCTCATCCATATTCTTACAAACACAGAAACTAGTGATGAAATAAGCTTGATAATTGTTTTAGTTGAGAAGTATTGGTTTCAAATAACTATAAGTTAGTATTTCATTTTATGAATTAGAAAATAAAAGCAAGATAAAACAAAAATAAAAGAACTCTATATTTTGAAGGGATTATTTGTTATCTCAATTTTTATACTCACTATTCGTGACAATAGAATAAGAAAAAAACTGAGTAAAAAGGACATCTGGAAAACTACCATTATTTAAACATTACAACAAATATCCCAATCATTATCTTTAAAAGCATAACTAAGTTATATAAAAACATAAATAAAATTCACACATAATTTACCTGAATTGTTGCCAAAATCCTCTGGGCACATAGTATTGTAGTTGAGAAGAAGCTAAATGTCCAAAGATTATCTGAAGGTGTTTTAAAACACCAATGTTGTACTCTTTTCTATCTTCTACTTTTCTTAATGTGGGTTTGTCTTCAAACTGATGAGGATATACAAATATATTTCTGGGTTCAACACGACTCTAGGGATTAGCAAAAACACAAAATAATAATGAGCTAACCTACATTTTCAAATACAACAGAATAATTTTAAATAGAAACTACGTAGGGAATACATTAGTAGTGTCTTAACGTTACATTGAATTTCCTGTTCGTGAAAACACGTTTCAATTTATATGATTATTTATTTCCAGGTGGGCTGTGATGAACCATTTTAGATGTAATAAAATACAATTGGGGAAATGGTATAGTGGGTAAGATAACTTGATGTTACCAGTACAAGGTGAATATAGCTGGACATGCCTTGTAATCCCAGCAGTAGGAGGAAGAGAAAGGTAGACCAGACCATGACAACTCTCTTATATTTTAAATAGCAGAACTAATAAAATTTCTACTTTGTGAAAAATCCTGACTCAAGGGAGCAACGTAAAGTGAGATAGAGGAAGAAACTTTTCATCGTCTGGCTTCTGCATGTGCATGCACAGCAATCCACCCCACCAGAACACACAGACACTACAACACAGAGTTACTATAAAAAAATAATAACATTGATTAACAGTCTAAATTTTAGTCAATTAGACTAGAAAGGGAAACAAATGAACATGCGCAGATTATAAAATTTCTAGTATTCAGTTATCATTTTAAGGAAGCAATACTTTATCTGTGCTTTATATTTCTATGACATGAGAACTGCTAACACCTAATATTAGAATATTTAAGAGGAACCCACCACAATTGTTCTAAATGATATAGTCCCTTTGTAGTTATGTGGGCAGAATTCAGTGGTTATACAACTTAGCTGTTTATTGGAAAACTAAGCATCTTTTTATATGCTTTGTCCTGCACCTAAAGTTCATAATATAAAGGAGTATTCATAATCTTGGTATAGAAGAAAGCATACAAGCAGGCAATATATGGTAGTACAGACAACATGAAACACAACATAAGTGAAACATTTAATTTCAATTTTTATATAATGTTTGTATCATTTACTTGTAGTTAGCATAATTAGATATCTTTATCAGCACTGAATCAACAATCTAGAAGTAGCATGATCTACTAGAATCTCCAAGTTCAAATGGCCATGTAGAACCCAAATCCAAAAGAGAAAACATACACAGATCTCATATATTAGGTAAAATAACCATGCTTTCTTCTGCAGAAGACACAGGTTTGGTTCTCAGTACCCAAAGGGTGGATAATAATAGTCTATCACTGAAGTTCAGAGAATCTAATACACTCTTCTCGTTTTTTGCAGGCACTGTGGTACATTTATGTGGCACTCACGACACACACACACACACACACACAGAGATTATATGTATGTACACACACATACATGCAGGAAAAACTCAAATACACAAAATAAAAGTTTAATAGAACGGGCTGGAGAAATGGCTCAAGGGTTAAGAGCACTGGCTGCTCTTCCAGAGGTCCTGAGTTCAACTCCCAGCAACCACATGGTGGCTCACAAAATCTGGTGCCCTCCTCTGGCGTGTGGGCATACATCGAGGCAGAATGTTGTATACATAATAAATAAATCTTTAAAAAAATGTTTAATAGAACAAAAACCAAAACAAAAACCAAAACACAAAACAAAACCTATCCTAAAATCATGTGACAGAGCATCCATTTGGAAACATAAATGGACTCAGATAAAAAAAAATTGAGTAGAAAGAACAAGGCTAGAGATTGTCAATTCCAGATATTAAGATTTATTACCTAGCTACAGAAATATAAACAAATGGTACTGGCATAAAACAGATATGATGGCATATAAGCAAGCAAGAGTCAAATGAGTATACACACTCCATCAATTTAATCTCTGACAAAGATGTAAAAACACACAGTGAAGAAAAAAAGTGCTTAAAAATCGGGATGTCCCCATGAAGAATCATAAAATCAGGCCTGTACACCAATCATCCTGCACAAAAATAACTCCACATGGACTTCAATTTTACCTAATTGAAACCTGTTAACACTGAAAGAAAATACTGGTAATACCTTACATATATAGATAAAGAAATGATTTGATTTTCTGCTTATGATTTTTCAAGAATTAAGGCCAATAATTGACAAGTGGGACTTCATAAAATGAAAAAAAAATCTTCTACACAGCTAAAAAAACAACCAAGACAACAATAAAAAATGGTAAAAAGGAACCCACAGAATGGAAAACTTTGCCAGCTGTACATCTGATACAGAATATCCAAATATATACAGACATCCCTCAAAAAAGTCAAGGAAACAAATGATACAGATATGGGCTATGCATATGACTAGAATCCCAAAAGACATAAAAATGGGTAAGAAGTATCTAAAAGCAGACAAGCCAAGCAACTGACAAACAAAAAAATTACAACCATTCACTAGTCTTAGGAATTATGGAAATATGGAATCCTAACAATGTTGAAACTTCATCTGACATCAGTCAGAATGGCAAAAATCAACAAAATGATCAAAAATTAAAGATGAACAAGATGTAGAAAGGGGGGCATATGCCTTTATTGTTGGCAGGCTTACAAATTGGTCCAGCCACTCTGGAAATCAGTATGGAGAAACCTCATAAAGCTAAAAATAAATTTAACATGCAATCCAGTTTCCTGTGCCAAATGCCCAAAGAACAATACCCTGCTCCATTAATTTCTATTCTACTGATGATAGCCAGAAAATGGAAACAACATTTAATCAACAAACAGCTAATTAAAATATGACACATATACTATAAAATACTATTCAGCTGTATGAAAACCTAAAATGTAATCAGCAGATAGACATCATATTGATTGACTTAACCTAGACTCAAAAAGACAAAGGCTGCACATTCTCTCAACTGGGGTTCCTTGCTGCAAATTGTCAGATGTGAGTAAGTTACTGCGAGTAATGCAGAAACCAGAAAAAGTAAAAGCTGTAAGAATCTTTATTTTTAATAAGTGTTTGTATAGTTTATGTAAAGTTATGCTTAATTTGACCTGGCAATGCTCTTCACAAGAGCTATATATACTAGCAAAATCCCAGAAAAAGTCATGAGACAATCCGTTTTGAGTTGTCCAGGATGCTCAAGAGACTCCTAAAAACAATTTGGGCTACTGCTGTTTCCCTTGGTTGTCTCCCAGAGTTTGAGTGTATGTCTTTTTTTTAAAAAAATATTTTATTTGTTTATTATGTATACAATGTTCTGTCTGTGTGTATGCCTGCAGGCCAGAAGAGGGCACCAGACCTCATTACAGATGGTTGTGAGCCATCATGTGGTTGCTGGGAACTGAACTCAGGACCTTTGGAAGAGCAGGCAATGTTCTTTACCGCTGAGCCATCTCTCCAGCCCTGAGTGTATGTCTTTATTGCATAAGAAAACATATGGAGGGTCCAACCTGGATTGGGCCTGGAAGCCTAATTGATAAGTACACTAGTTTTCATAGAAAGGAAGGGAAACAATCAAATCGAGCTGTTTTGACTATGAACCACAACAAAAACCAGTGTGACTAGACACCCGTAAAGGTGAAATATCAGCACTGACAACAGGTGTAAGCCATAGCTCTCCACTTGAACAGGAGGGAAATCATGCCTGGTACTGGAAACCCAGCCTAACTACTTGGTGCTAATTAGATCATGGATCTTAATAATTTACTACTGACACATTACTAAGCCAGTGTATCTGAAAATTGGGTTCTAAATATTTTTCCTTATACATTCATCGAAGAAAGGTGGTGGTGGTGGGCCGGGTGGTGGTGGCGCACACCTTTAATCCCAGCACTCGGGAGGCAGAGGCAGGAGGATCTCGTGAGTTCGAGACCAGCCTGGTCTACAAGAGCTAGTTCCAGGACAGGCTCCAAAACCACAGAGAAACCCTGTCTCGAAAAACCAAAAAAAAAAAAAAAAAATTAAAAAAAAAAAAAAGAGCTTTTGTTCGCGGGACGCCCAGGCAGCGGGGGAGATCGGATCCGGGTGCCAGGAGGGCCATCGCTGGGGTGAGTGAGTTTCTGGCCGCGGCGGCAGCCCGGGACAGGGAGCTCAGACGTTCCCCACCCCTCCTGCACTCCCTGGTCAGTCTGCGGGGGCTGTACTCCTTGATACCTCTTCTCCATTACTGTCCCACCCAACTTGCATCCAAGGCCCTCCGCACTACCTCTGACCCCCCCTCCCCTCTTTGAACCACACAACAGCTCCCAGCTCAGCCTGTTTGGGCGCTGGGACAGGGTCCGAGTGGGGAGGGCATTCGGGAGGGTGGTGGCTCCTTTGTCTAGGTGGCCGGCCTGCACCAAGCGGGCCCGGCCCTTTGTTCGCGGGACGCCCAGGCAGCGGGGAGATCGGATCCGGGTGCCAGGAGGGCCATCGCTGGGGTGAGTGAGTTTCTGGCCGCGGCGGCAGCCCGGGACAGGGAGCTCAGACGTTCCCCACCCCTCCTGCACTCCCTGGTCAGTCTGCGGGGGCTGTACTCCTTGATACCTCTTCTCCATTACTGTCCCACCCAACTTGCATCCAAGGCCCTCCGCACTACCTCTGACCCCCCTCCCCACTTTGAACCACACAACAGCTCCCAGCTCAGCCTGTTTGGGCGCTGGGACAGGGTCCGAATTGGGAGGGCATTCGGGAGGGTAGTAGCTCCTTTGTCTGGGTGGCCTGCCTGCCCTGCGGCAGCGAGGTCGGCCCTTTGTTCGCGAGACACCCAAGCAGCAGGGAGATCAGATCCAGGTGCCAGGAGAGACATCACTGGGCAGATCAAGCTCAGCAGGACGGACCTTGCTTCCACACTGAAGAGATACACCCAGAGGCTCAGTCACAGCAAAAACTGGACCAAGACACCAGGCCTCTCTTGGCTTCATTTGAAAGAGATGGGAAGGCGCCAATGCAAGAATTCCTCCAACAACCTGAAAGGCAACATGACATCACCAGAACCCAGGGATCCCGAAATAAGAAGAATTGTACACCCTACTCCAGAAGAAGTAAAAGAAATCGACACAAAGGTGAATTTTTTGAAAATAATAGAAGACCTTAAACAGGAGGTGAAAAACTGCCATAAACAATTAGAGATTACAAACAAAAAGGTAGAGGAAATGAATAAATCGCTCAAAGATACCCAAGAAAACCAAGAGAAACAAGAAAATGCAATCAAACAGGTAAGGGAAATGGTTCAAGACCTGAAGAATGAAATGGAAGTAATGAAGAAAACACAAACCGAGGGAAGGTTGGAGATGGAAAATCTGGGTAAAACGAACAGGATCTACAGAGACAAGTACTACCAACAGATTACAAGAGTTAGAAGAAAGAATGTCAGACACTGAAGATACCATAGAGAAAATTAACACACTGATCAAAGAAAACAGCAAAACCAACAAATTCTCATCACAAAACATTCAGGAAATATGGGACACAATAAAAAGACCAAACCTAAGAATAATTGGGATACAAGAAGGAGAAGAAGTACAGCTCAATGGTTCAGAAAATATATTTAATAAAATTATAGAAGAAAACTTTCCCAGCCTAAAGAAAGATATTCCTTTGAAGGTTCAAGAAGCATACAGAACACCGAATAGACTGGACCAGAAAAAAACATCTCCTCGCCACATAATAATCAGAACACAAAACATCCAGAATAAAGAAAGAATATTAAGAGCTGCAAAGGAAAAAGGTCAAGTTACTTATAAAGGTAAACCTATCAGACTTACACCTGACTACTCTATGGAAACCATGAAAGCCAGAAGGTCCTGGATAGATGTACTGCAGAAGCTAAAGAGAACATGGATGCAAGCCCAGACTACTATACCCAGCCAAGCTTTCGTTCACTATAAATGGAGAAAACAAAATTTTCCAGGATAAAAACAAATTTAAACAATACGTAGCCACAAATCCAGCCTTACAGAAAGTAATAGAAGGAAAATCACAAACCAAGGAGACCAACAATGACCACAATAACTCAAACTTCTAGACACCCATTACCAGCGCAACTAAAAGAAAGCAAACACACAAACCCTATGACTAAAAAAGTGACCAGAGTTAGCAACCACTGGTCATTAATATCCCTTAATGTCAATGGACTCAACTCACCTATAAAAAGGCACAGGCTAAGAGATTGGATACGCAAACAGGATTCAACATTCTGCTGTTTACAAGAAACACACCTCAACCACAAAGATAGGCACCTACTTAGAGTAAAGGGATGGGAAAAGGTTTATCAAGCAAATGGACCTAAGAAACAAGCTGGTGTGGCCATACTAATTTCTAACAAAGTTGACTTCAAACTTAAATCAATCAGAAGAGATGGAGAGGGATATTTTATACTCATAACAGGAACAATTGATCAGGATGAGGTCTCAATCCTGAATATCTATGCCCCTAATATAAAAGCACCCACATATGTAAAAGAAACATTACTAAAACTCAAAGACGCCATCAAACCGCACACACTAATAGTGGGAGATCTCAACACGCCTCTTTCACCAATGGACAGGTCAATCAGACAGAAACCTAACAGAGAAATAAGAGAATTAATGGAGGTATTGAATCAAATGGACTTAACAGACATCTATAGAACATTCCACCCAAATAGGAAAGAATATACCTTCTTCTCTGCAGCTCATGGAACCTTCTCGAAAATTGACCACATCCTCGGTAACAAAGCAAACTTCCACAGTTACAAAAAAATATCCATAACCACCTGTGTCTTATCAGATCACCACGGACTAAAGTTAGAATTCAACAACAATGCTACCCCCAGAAAGCCTGCAAACTCATGGAAACTGAATAGTCAACTATTGACCCACACCTGGATTAAAGAAGAAATAAAGAAAGAAATTAAAGTCTTCCTTGAATTCAATGAAAAGTAAAGAATCAACATACTCAAACTTATGGGACACTTTGAAAGCAGTCCTAAGGGGAAAGTTCATAGCCCTTAGTGCCCACTTAAAGAAAACAGAGAAAGCATACATTGGAGACTTAACAGCCCACCTGAAAGCTCTAGAAAAAAAAGAAGCAGACTCACCTAGGAGGAGCAGAAGACTGGAAATAGTCAAACTGAGGGCTGAAATCAACAAAATAGAAACACAGAAAACAATCCAAAGAATCAATGAAACAAAAAGCTGGTTCCTGGAGAAAATCAACAAAATTGATAAACCCCTATCCAAACTAATCAAACGGCAGAGAGAGAATCTGCAAATTAATAAGATCAGAAATGAAAAGGGGGACATAACCACAGACATAGAGGAAATTCAGAGAATCATTAGATCTTACTACAAAAGCCTGTATGCCACAAAACTGGAAAATGTAAAAAGAAATGGACACTTTTTTAGATAAATACCATATACCAAAGTTAAATCAGGACCAGGTGAGCAATCTAAATAGACCTGTCAGTCGCGAAGAATTAGAAGCTGTTATCAAAAACCTCCCTACCAAAAAAAAGCCCAGGACCAGACGGTTTCAATGCGGAATTCTACCAGAATTTCCAAGAAGACCTAATACCTATACTCCTTAAGGTATTTCACAATATAGAAACAGAAGAGTCATTGCCAAATTCCTTTTATGAAGCTACCATCACTCTGATACCAAAACCACACAAAGACTCAACCAAGAAAGAGAATTACAGGCCAATCTCACTCATGAACATCGACGCAAAAATCCTCAACAAAATACTGGCGAACCGTATCCAAGAATACATTAGAAACATTATCCATTATGATCAAGTAGGCTTCATACCAGAGATGCAAGGCTGGTTCAACATACGAAAATCTATCAATGTAATCCATCATATAAATAAACTGAAAGAAAAAAACCATATGATCATTTCATTAGATGCTGAAAAAGCTTTTGACAAAATTCAACATCCCTTTATGATAAAAGTCTTGGAGAGATTAGGGATACAAGGGTCATACTTAAATATAATAAAAGCTATTTACAGCAAACCGACAGCTAACATCAAATTAAACGGAGAGAAACTCAAAGCCATCCCACTTAAATCAGGAACACGACAAGGCTGTCCACTCTCTCCATACCTCTTCAATATAGTGCTTGAAGTTTTAGCAATAGCAATAAGACAACATAAGGGGATCAAGGGGATTCGAATTGGAAAGGAAGAAGTTAAACTTTCGTTATTTGCAGATGATATGATAGTCTACATAAGCGAACCCCAAAAACTCCACCAAAGAACTCCTACAGCTGATAAACACCTTTAGTAATGTGGCCGGATACAAGATCAACTCCAAAAAATCAGTCGCCCTCCTATACACAAAGGATATGGAAGCAGAGAGGGAAATCAGAGAAGCATCACCTTTCACGATAGCCACAAACAGCATAAAATATCTCGGGGTAACTCTAACCAAAGAAGTGAAGGATCTATTTGACAAGAACTTTAAGGCATTGAAGAAAGAAATTGAAGAGGATACCAGAAAATGGAAGGATCTCCCTTGCTCTTGGATTGGGAGGATCAACATAGTAAAAATGGCAATCCTACCAAAGGCAATTTATAGATTCAATGCAATCCCCATCAAGATCCCATTAAAATTCTTCACTGATCTTGAAAGGACAATAATCAACTTTATATGGAATAACAAAAAACCCAGGATAGCCAAAACAATCTTGTACAATAAAGGTACTTCTGGAGGCATTACCATCCCTGACTTTAAACTCTACTATAGAGCTACAGTAATGAAAACAGTGTGGTATTGGCATAAAAATAGAGAAGTCGACCAATGGAATCGTGTAGAAGACCCGGATCTTAACCCACAAACCTATGAACACCTCATTTTCGATAAAGGTGCTAAAAGTATACAATGGAAGAAAGAAAGCATCTTCAACAAATGGTGCTGGCACAACTGGATGTCAACCTGTAGAAGAAAGAAAATTGACCCATATCTATCACCATGCACAAAACTCAAGTCCAAATGGATCAAAGACCTCAATATCAATCTGAACACACTGAACCTGATAGAAGAGAAAGTGGGAAGTACCCTACAACAGATGGGCACAGGCGATCGCTTCCTAGGTATAACCCCAGCAGCACAGTCATTAAGGGCAACATTGAATAAATGGGACCTACTGAAACTGAGAAGCTTCTGTAAAGCAAAAGACACTGTCACTAAGACAAAAAGGGAACCCACTGACTGGGGAGAAGATCTTCACCAACCCCGCAACAGACAAAGGTCTGATCTCCAAAATATATAAAGAACTCAAGAAACTAGACTTTAAAATGCTAATTAACCCAATTAAAAAATGGGGCACTGATCTGAAGAGAGAATTCTCAACAGAAGAAGTTCAAACGGCCAAAAGGCACTTAAGGTCATGCTCAGCCTCCTTAGCGATCAGGGAAATGCAAATCAAAAAACATTGAGATATCACCTTACACCTGTCAGAATGGCTAAAATCAAAAACACTAATGATAGCCTTTGCTGGAGAGGCTGTGGAGAAAGGGGGTACCCTCATCCATTGCTGGTGGGAATGCAAACTTGTGCAACCACTTTGGAAAGCAGTGTGGCGGTTTCTCAGGAAATTTGGGATCAACCTACCCATGGACCCAGCAATGCCACTCTTGGGAATATACCCACGAGATGCCCGATCATATGACAAGGATATTTGTTCAACTATGTTCATAGCAGCATTATTTGTAATAGCCGGAACCTGGAAACAACCTAGATGCCCTTCAATGGAAGAATGGATGAAGAAAGTATGGAATATATATACATTAGAATACTACTCAGCGGTAAAAAACAATGACTTCGCGAATTTTGCATGCAAATGGATGGAAATAGAAAACACTATCCTGAGTGAGGTAACCCAGACCCAAAAGGATGAACATGGGATGTACTCACTCATAATTGGTTTCTAGAGATAAATAAAGGTCAGTGAGTCTATAATTTGATATCCTAAAGAAACTAAATAAGAAGGTGAACCGAAAGAAAAACATATAGCTATCCTCCTGGTTATGGGAAGTAGACCAGATTGCCGGGCAAAAAATTTGGGATCTTGGGGGTGTGGTGGGAGGGGGGGTGAGGGGAGAAGGGGAGAGAAATGTGAGAAGGGGAGGATGGGGGGGAACCTGGGGGAAACGGGTTGTTTGGGATAAAGGAAGGTTGGTTAGGGGAGCAGAGAAGCACACATCTTAATTAAGGGAGCCATCTTAGAATAGAAAAATAAAATAAAAAAAAAACAGTTTCCAATAGAGAGAGCTTAAAGCTGCCTAACAGGTACTCAAACAGGTAAAATATAAATCAACAGGTAAAGTATACAATAATCAACAAATACAGTATATTAATTATAATGCAGCTATGGCAAGTGTGCATATTAAATATAAAACTTATTCTACAACATTTTTATAAAAAAGGCTGTTTATGGCAAAATCTTCTCAAGTTTTGCCAATTAAGATATTAAACTCTTAATTTAAACCAGTAGCCTGTCTGGTACAAAAGGGCAGGATAAAAGCTAAAAAATGGCTTGATCCCCAGATGATTATTGCTACAATTCACACAACTGTATTTTGCTAATGTTATAGCAAAAAAAAATCCCTTAAAGGATTTTATGCTAAATTTTACAAATGGCTCTTCCAATGGAGGAACTGCATATATGGCTAATAATAATAAAAAAAATATTATGGAGCATAATAAGGCTCCTTGTAAGCAGCTTATGAAACTTGCAAGTAGATCCAGATGCAAACGGATCTGACATGATAACACCAAGCTGACCTTTGCTAGGGCAAGGTGGAAAAGCCCTTGCAATGCATTATGAAAAAAACCCGACCTATATATATTTGGGGTCGAGGATATGTTTATGCTTTTTTTCACAGAAAGAAAATAAAAGCTGGGCCTGATGTCGAGGCTGCGCTGCGGACACAGAGGAGTTCCTGAGGCGATTGCAGAGAGGTCCTTAGTCTGGCTTTTCCTGCCCCCAAGGAGAGGAGTCCCTGATAACAGAACCTGCTGCTCCACTCTACAGGGTGTCAATTCTGCCTCCTGAGTCCAGGGAGTCCCGGCTGAGATAATGCCAGGATGTGCTTCAGATAGCTGAATCCAGCTCACCTCACCCAGGAATCCCACCGGCCCTGAAGCACAAGTGCTAAACTGCTTCTGCAGCTTGAACTCTGGTCTGCTTTGGAGCTGAGATGCAGACTGGACATCAGACTGTTTTAATCTTTGGGACACAGAACTCATTTTAATTAAAATACTAACCTCTTCACTTAAGAAGGGGAAAGATTGGGGTTCCTGTGACTGTTGCTCAGAGTCTGGAAATGGTGGTATTTGACAACAATGTATGTCATTGTACTCTTACTGAAATTGATCTAATGATATTTGTAACTGCTTATAGATGTTGGGAAAGGTTTGACACATGCTGTAAAAGTGTTTGGGTTTAATGCAAAAAAAAAAAAAAAGAAAGGTGGTGGTGGGAGAAAATAGGAAATGATAATTATATTTTAATAAAAGCGTAAACATAATGCTAGTTATAAATATTTTTATTGTAACTTAACTTTTGTCTACTTTTGCTTCATTTGAGTACATTCAGTGGGTACTGTGGTAATATTTCATTTGTGTTTTAATAAAGTTTGAGAGTAAAATAGCTGCACTGATCATGCTTATACACCAGGCAGTGGTGACACACCTTTTATCCCAGTAGTCAAACTAGTTGCCATAAAAACCGGGTAGTAGTGGTACACACCTTTAATCCCAGCACTAGAGAGAAATACAAAATGAAAGGAGATAGCTCTCACAGTATTCTGAGAATTCTTGGAGGCAGGATTGCCATTTCAGACTGAGGTAAAGGTAAGAGCAAGTTGGCTGGTTGTTCTGCTTTTCTGACTTTCAGGTTGAACCCCAATTTCTGTTTCTGCGTTTTTAATAATCATGCAACAAGGTACTGATTATCTGCTAATGTTTGTTAATGTTATCAGTAAATTATATAGTATTGCTGAAGAAACAGCTCTGTTGAATCAAAAGGAACTAAGATTTGATTAAAACACTAAGGGAATGCTATGAAAAAGGATAGTTTATAAAAAAAATATTGTAAAGAAAAGCTTTACAATAGATTGGGTACACAGTAAGGATAATTGCCGAAAATAGTTAAAAACTAAATATACTTAAGACATCACAGAAAACAGGAATACATCAACTGTATTTGTTTGAGGGAAGAACATAAAACAAGTATAATTTTCTATTGTACTTTCCAGTCTGTAGTATATAATGGGGTACTATAATACCCTAGACGTACCAAGTCAGACATTATTCTACCACCAGCATCAAAGACAGTAGAGAATAGTTATTAAAGTATAACAATCTGAGAGAGAACTGGGAATACCTGGTTTTAGGATTTGGAAAAATAATACAAAAACTGACTGAAACTTACCTTACTGCCCTGCTTTTCATCCTTGAATGTATCATCATTTATATTACTCCCTATGTTTTCAACTGAAAGAATACTATTCCTGATAAGAGGAATCATGTATAGTTGCTGGATCACTGAGTTCATATAACAAGTAGCACCAGTATTTTTGAGTCCCACAAATCCTTTGGGTGGGCGCGGTCCAACAGGTGGTAGATATTCCCACTCAGTAAGTGCTTCACAAGCTGAGAGAAGAAAATAAAATGTTTACAGCAAGAAAGTGATGCTTCTAATTTACAGCTCTTTTAGGCTAAGAAATTACTATTAGGAACTTTTTTACTTTAAAGCACAAGATTTGGAATACTAAAATTTTCCTTTAACAATGAGTCAAACTGATTTCATAATTTTATTGACATTACTTCTATATTTCTTAGAAATATTAGTATAAGATAGGATTGCATATTATTTAATATTTTAATAATTTAGTGTTATATAATAAATTTATACTGCATAACACTAATTAGGGCTATATACTAAATTTCTGTAATTTAGTAAGACAATAATTAAAAGAATAAACATTAAAAATATTTTGTACTTTTAAAAATTAGTATGTTCACAGAATAGTTTTGGTGCACACCTTTAATCCCAGCACTCAGGAGGCAGAGGCAGGTGGATCTTTGTGAGTTTGAGGCCAGCCTAGTCTACAAATTTAGTTCCAAAATAGCCTCAAAAGCTACAAAGAAACTCCATCTCAAAATACCAAACAAAAACAGACCAAACAAACCAAACTGAAACCAAACAAAACACACCCCAAACCAACCTTAGTATGGTCAATTTAGTATGAACAGAACTATACAGAAACAGTTCAAACATCTTAGTTTTAAATATAAAATTACTTAACTTCAAGCCACAGTTCTACTCATAAAAAAAAGGTTCTTCCACATAAGTATTTACTGTTCGTCATAATAAAGTGAAAAATTTATTTTGCTCTCTGGAGTAGTGGCCCTCAACATTCCCAATGCTGATACCTTTATCTAGTTCATGGTAACTGCTTCAACTATTTCATTGCTGTGTCATAGTGTGATTTTGCTATGCTTGCGAATTTTAAGTATCTGTGTTTTCTGGTAGTTTCATGAAACCTCTGGAAAAAGAGCATTTGATCCATAATGGGGTCCTGACCCACAGGTTGAGAACCACTGGTTTAGATCTAGCTTTATAACAAGGGAAGTAGATAGTAAAACTGAAATTACTGTGGGAACTATTATTTTATATGTCCTATACTTAGCAAAAATCCAAAAGCAATTTAAAAATCATCAAAAATCTGTAAATTACAAAATTAAAATGTATTAAATTGAAATTCATACCATTAATAATTATAATCAGACCTCTAGCTGAGCTTATGCACACCTTTAATTTCAATACCTGGGCAGAGGCATATTGAGCTCTATGAGTTCAAGGTCAACATGGCCTATTAGTAAGTACCAGGCCTACTTAGACCCTGTCTCAAGAAAAACACCAACAAATCCAAACTAAGAAGAATCAGACATCAAGATGCTGATAAATATATTAACTATAAAATAAAGTTGAGAATATTGCATTTACTACATCTCTACTTATATGGGGTGGGAAAAATCAACCTAAGCAGATGTAATGTAATGTATCTGTATGTATACATGTAGTATATGTACAACTTGCATATCCCCATTACTAAAACAGGAATATGGAATACATGGGAAATTAACAATTTTTGTATGCATTTTGGTATCTTTGAAAACTAGCAATGCAAAAGCATTTTCTGTGCAGCAATGGTTTTACCCGTAAAGATTTGTTTCTTGTACTTGTTTAATAAAATGCTGTTTGGCCAGTAGCCAGGCAGGAAATATAGGTGGTGTGACCAGGCTGAAAAATAGAGGTGGGACAATGAGAACAGAAGAATTCTGGGAAGATGAAAAGCCAGTCTGCAGTTGCCAACAGACACAGAGCAAGTAAATGAGAAAGTATAGCTAACACAGAAAGGAATTATGGGTTACTGTACAATGTAAGAATTAGTTATTACAAAGCCTGAGCTAATTTGCCAATCAGTTTATAATTAATGTAGATCTCTGTGTGTTTTATTGGGACTGAACGGCTGTGGGACCAGAAAGGGCAGAAACCTCTGTCAACAAGAATCAGAGGAAAAAACAAATTCTGACAAATAAGTTTTCATTACAAGTTCATTATAAGTTGACCACAACAAAGAATTTCAGCATTTATTTCATAATATAAGAACAAAAGGTATAAGATACTATAACAGAATTTCAGTCTTAAATTTCTGTTAAATAATGTTACAAATTTAATAAACTATCATGTTTTTCTACTAAAATGAGTTCATGTTTTCATTATAATTAAAATTATCTAGCCCCATGCTCCATTCCACATGATTCAAAACAGAGAACTTGCTATACTGCCGAATGGCCTTCTTTAACTTTCTGTGAATAGCACTGTGGCTGGCCTCAAATTCATCCTTTTCCTCCACTCTTCCCAGTCTTAGGGTTATTGGTATGCAGCTCTAAGTTTAGCTTGACTTTCCTTTTAAGTTTAAAACTCTTGTAAAGTCTGCAGAGTCACTTCATGGAACTCTGAGGGCATGAAAGGCATAGTAGGTCACCTAAATATTCTCTTTGAACCTTAAAAATAAGCCTATTCTCAGAACTCAAGAAACATTAAATGACCTCCATATTAGTGTATAAAATTCTTTCCAATATCTTGTGTAAAAATATTTATATCTGTGGCATTTATTGTTAAACTTTATTATTAAATTACATACAACACTTGTGATACTTTAAATAATGTAATTTTTCTGTTTGCAGACATTTTAATTATAAACACTGGAACACTAAGCAACAATAAAAAAGCTTTACATTTTACTTACTTGTTCTTGTTGTGCTTACATAATACATTTCAGTCAAATAATTTACTATCTGATTAAGATTCCTTACACAGCCAAAAGCCAAGGCTACAAGTAGTTCAAACCCAGCATTAACTGTAGTTGGTGAACCACAGACTGGAACACCTTGCTTGGCTGGCAGTTCTCCACTACTCATATATTGGAGGTAAGCTTTAGATGCAGGAAAGATGAAATCATCAATTAGTTCCTAAGGAGTTAAAAAAAAGACATTGTCCTTATATTATATTTTATATTTATTACATTATAGATATATTTTTAGAAAAACAAATCTCTTATAAGAAATTACTTTTGTAATTTGACATTTAAATACTTAACTCAAAAAGCAGTTTCAGAAATCCTAACAAAACGTTAATAAAACAAAATAATTAATGAATACCAATTTTCTAGACAAAACAAGTGACGAATCATATACTAACTTTAAGTTCATTTTAAGTATCAACAAAATACATACCAGTTAGACAAAGCAAAAAAAAAAGATCACCAAAAACCAAAAAAACAAAACAAGTATTTTAAGAAATTCTCACTGTCAACACAATCCTGGAAAGAATTCAGATGTAGCAAACAGCAAATCTTATACAGCTGCTTAATGATCCTATATTCTATCTGTATTCTTTTGTATAATTATGTTTATTAACAGTTATGAGCACCCTTTTATTATCATCTCTTGCAGCAAAGGTCTTGGGAAAGGACAAACCAAGAGTCACTGAAAATTGTATGTGATAAAATCCATGACATCACTAACCCTGTTTCCCATATGTCCCCAGAAGATAGTCATTAAATGAAAAAAAAATCACAGCACATTTTTTGGAAAAGGAGAACACAGAGGCACCCAAATGATAATGATGGTCCATTTGGGGATTGAACAAGAAAGTTTGGAGTAAATACACTGTATACATGAATGAAACTATCAAAGAATAAAAGATTAAAAAAACTGCAAAGTAATTCAAAACTTTAAAAATTAAGGATTTTATTAAGATAAAGTTTTTAAAAAGATAGGCTTTTTAAAAGAATTTTTTAAAGGGAAAAGAGAAGGAGAGAAGAAAAGAGGAAGAGGGGGAGAAGAGAAGGGGAGTAGAAGGGAATGAGAAATGACAGAAATGGGTGGACAGGGAGCAGGGAAATAATCAAAATATGCAAAAATATTTTAGTAAGAGAAAAATAATAAAAGCTGGCTTAAACTTCAGCTTAACAAAAAATATTATTTTCAAAGATATAGCCTATTCATGAGTTTTATCAAAAACATGGTTAACAAATGAAATGTTTCAACAGTTTGCTTTTTCTTCCATTGGATAAGGAACTCACTTGTGTATCCTTTTGGATGACACGGAAACTTGCCTACCTTAGCCTCTAGAATCCTAGAAAGAAGCACATGTGTCCTCATGTTGGTGAATAGTTCAGAATTACAATTTAAAAATAAGGAGTTGAAGAACATGGTTTAGTAGGTAAAAATAATCTGATTTCAAAACCCAAAACCTCATGTAAAAATGGGCACAATATTAAGCATCTACAATCCAAGTTTTCCTAAAGCGTGGACACGCAGACAAGGACAACTCCAGGAAGCATGCAGGTCATCTAATGTGGTGTAGTGAATAACAAGGAGTCTCAATTTCAAACAAGGTGGAAGGCTACACATCTACCCCAGTATGCACACACCTGCACTTATTCATACAAACACACACAAAAGCAGTTGAATTTAGAACTTACTTTAACAAGATTAGTACCTCCTTTTTCACAACCAATATGGTATTTTTTCTCTGGAGTTTGAAAGGCTAGTAACTCTTTTGTTACTCCAAGATGGCCTTCCAAGATCGGATCTTCAACACCTGCTTCACCTGAGTCTTTAACACAATCCTACCAAAGAAAAAAATAATACCAGTCTAACTTAGGAGGATAAACAAAGGGGCAGGAAGTCACAATAAAAAAAGCTCTAAGAATGCATGTATAATTTCTCTGTACAGATAGTTATTCTGAAGCTTTACAATCCTGGGGAAAGAGAAATTTCTATGGCAACAACTAGAATTTGAGGTCACAACTGTCCTTTAATATTATAAAATATAAACAGGGCAGCTAGATAACGAAAATGGGTTATCTAGTACCAAGCAAAATAATGCTGGTTCAGTTATCTTTCAGCATTTTAAGACTTTACATACTAATAGAATAATGCCTATTTTAATGACAAAATTTTGAGCTACATATTATATAAAATATATAATTTGGTAAATTTAACATTCTGAATAAAAATAAACTAAGAATAATACCAGTAACATAAAAAATTCAGTGTAATTTGTAATCAGTGTAAAGCATTAGGTTTAAATAGCATCTGGGAATTGTTGTAAGATCTTGCCTTAAAAGAAAAACACCCCTATCAAACCTAAGAACCAACATATGCCCTAAATGGTAGCACTGTAATTCGCAAAACAGGCCAGTAATACCAAAATAGATATAATCAAACAGCAAACTAACAAATTTCAAATTCATTTAAGCAAAATAAGATGTGTTTTCTGTAAGTCAACTCCAAGAAACAAGTTTGTCTTTGTAAAATTTTTGTTGGATATTTTAAATAGTATTTCATAATGCTCATACTTATTTCCTACTTTTGAGTGTTGAAATTAAAAAGAATATGATCATGTCTAGTTTGTTTACTTTTATCTTCAAAGCAGAATAAAATGTCAAAGTTTTAAAACCTCTGAAATGGTTAATCTTCGTTATCCATTTTCTTGGATTCAGAAGTGTCCAAAAGTGTGAGGTTTTGCATAGAAGAAAGTATGTCCTGCATAACAACTTTAACATTCTATAGGATAGAAGACTGAATGATATAAGTGCAGAAACAAGAACTCCACAAACAGACATTTTCTCTGCTTTAAAGCCACCAGTAGATGTGTGGGCTATGCAACATACTCATACTAACACAGAAGTTCATCTTGTCTCAGACACAAGACAATGAATGACTGTGGCACACTTCAACTGAAATTTCTAAAATGGTGACCAAAACTCATCGATTCCTCCCTAATTTTCATAGCAAACACATTCTGCTTTAATTACAAAAGCTAACATATCAATTCTTTAAAGTTAATTTAATAATAAAATAATCTGAATACTATTCATCTTACCCTGACCCTTTTGAGCCAGTCAATTTCATCACTAAGAAGAACATCAGCATTGGGTACAAGAATACTGCAGTTGTAAGCATGAGTGAGAAGATGCCTCAAAAGTGTGAAGTATTCTTCTGAATATTTCCCCCTCTCTGTTGTGACTCTGTGAAATATTAACAAACACAAACTAAAACTGTGATCATTAATGACTTATTTGTCAAAAAAAAGTCTTAATGTTTGTAATATCATATCTATTCCTATGGAACATGAACCAAATGGAATAAAAGTAGTAGTTTATCTTTGAATATCTCTTATTTTTAAGAATAAATATATTGACAGTTACACTAAAATTGTCTCACCCCCAAAATGGTAAAGAGTAGAGTAATGAAGAACAGCAGAGGTTTATGTCCCATGCAACATCTGGTACACATTAAGAAGAACTGCTCCTGTGCCAAATGCCATATAGGTCTGTAATAATATAAGGCAAATAATGAGTTTAAGATATTTTCAGAGTTAAATCTCCTAACATTTATATAAAAGATTAATACTGTGATAATTTACAACTTACAATCTATTAAAATATAAGTATTACAAGTCAAGGATGGTGTAGAATTATGTTAAAGAGAGGCACAAAAGAGTAACATTTATGAATAGATTTTATATCATTAAGAAGCAACCTGACCCAGAGGGAAGCAATCTTCACCAGACCCAGAGTGGGACAGAACCATCTGCTAGGACAGAAAGCCAACAAGCTCCACCGGAGAAAATCCATTCCTGGGACATTGGCAGACCAGGATTGAGCTAGCAATCTGACCCCGAGGCAGCCATCTCCAACAGAACAGGTACAACTGCAAACCAGGGACTTCTGCAGGAGGGGATCCAGCCCAGGATTTACAGAAGCAGGTCAAAGCCAGCAATGTAGGCCAAAGTAGGCCTGAGACAGAAAACTCCAAGGGAGCAGAAAAAAGCACAGGAGCACTGAGCTATCTCCAGGAACACCAAGTAACCAATAGGGTAACTAGAACTGTGACTCTGTACCACGAGGAGCAACCATCTAAGCTTTGGACTCAAAGGCACCTAGACGATTATTCAACAGAATCTCAGACATCTCCAACCACACGCATAAGAGGAAAAGATCAGTAGAAAAGGTAAGATCACACGCTACAACACAACACCAGTAAAACCTACAGACCTTACAGCAGCAAGACCTAAACAACCAAATATAGATAAACCATAAAAAATAACCTAAAAAAATAACTTCAAGAGAATGTTTGAAATTCTTAAAAATGTAATGAGAAATTCCCTTAAAGAAATTGAGGAAAAGACAAACAAAAAAATTGGAAGATATCAGCAAATCACTTAAAGAAATGCAAGAAAAAGAAATCAAACATGTGAAAGAAACTATTCAGGATTTGAAAACTGAAATAGAAACAATAAAGAAAACACAAGCTGAAGGAATTATAGAAAGAGAAATCATGAGAAAAAGATCAGAAACCACAAACACAAGCATGAACAGCAGAATACAAGAGATGGAAGAGAGAAGCTCAAGGGCCGAAGAAACAATAGAGGAAATAGACTCATCAGTTAAAGAAAACATTAAATCTAACAAAAGCTTAACCCAAAATGTTCAGGAAATATAAGACACCATGAAAAGGCCAAATCTTAGAATATCATGTATAGAAGAAAGAAAAAAAATTCAACTCAAAGGCACATAAAATTTATTTAACAAAATCATAGAAAAAAACTTTGCCAACCTAAAGAAAGATATGCCTATGAAGATAGAAGAAGCTTACAGAACACCAAAAAAGACTGAATACACAAAAAGTCCTGTCACCTCATAATCAAAACACTAAACATGCGAGTAAAGAATATTAAGAACTACAAATATGTTACAAAGTAACATATAAAGGCAGACCTATCAGAATTACACCTGACTTCTCACTGGAGACAATGAAAGTGTTATGGTCAAATGTTATGCAGACATTAAGAGACCACGGATGCCAGCCCAGACTATTATACCCACCAAAACTATAAATCACCATAGAAGAACAAAACAAGATATCCCATAAAAAATCTTGAGTTCACCAATACCTAGTGACAAACCCAGTCCTACACAAAATACGAGAAGGAAAACTTCAACCCAAGGAAGATGGCAATCATCGGTCATTAAAATTCCTTAATGTAAATGGACTCAACTCACCTATAAAAAGGCACAGGCTAACAGATTGGATACAAAAACAGAATTCATCCTTCTCTGCATATAAGAAACACACCACAACCTCAAAGACATTGTCTCACAGTAAAGGGTTGGGAAAAATATAGCAATAAAATGGTCCTAAGAAACAAGCATTTGTAGCTATCCTGTTATCTAACAAAATAGACTTCAAGCTAAAATCAGTCAAAAGAGACAAAGAAAGTCATTTCATATTAGTCACAGGAAAAATCCATCAAGAGGAAATCTCAATACTGAACATCTATGCCCTGAATACAAGGGCACCCTGATATGTGAAAGAAACCCGTCTAAAGTTTAAATCATACATCAAATCCTACACAGTAATAGTGGGAGACTTCAACACTCCACTCTCACCACTAAGCAGATCAATCAAACAAAAAAAAAAAATGAACCGAGAAATAACAGAACTAACAGATATTATGACACAAGTGAACTTAAATAGATATTTATAGACTATTCCATCCAAACATAAAATATACCTTCTTCTCTGAACCTAATGGAACCTTCTCAAAAATTGACCCCAGTAACAAAACAAACCTATAGAAATAAAAAAATTGGAATAACCCAATGTACCTTATCAGATAACCATGGTTTAAACTAGAAGTCAACACCAATGCTAATTCCAGAAAACTCACAATAATAGAAATTAAACAATGCTCACCGGAATCATCAATGGGTCAAGGAAGAAATAAAGAAAGAAATTAAAGACTTCTTAAAATTCAATGAAAATGACCAAACAGCGTACCCAAATTTATGGGAAACAATGAAAGCAGTGTTAAGAGGAAAGTTCATAGCACTAAATGCCAACATAAAGAAGCTAGAAAAATCTCACACTAGAGAATTAATAGAACATTTGAAAACTTTAGAACAAAAAGAAGTGAACTCCCTAAACAGAACTAGATGGCAGGAAATAATGAGAGCTAAAATAAAATAAAAACAACAACAACAACAACAACAACAACAAACAATACAAAGAATCAGTGAGACAAAGAGCTGGTTTTTCATGAAAAATCAATAAAATTGACAAACCCTTATCCAAACTAACCAAAAGGCAGAAAGAGAATATTCAAATTAACAAAATCAGAAATGAAAAGGGGGACATAACAACAGAAACAGAGTAAATACAGAGAATCATGAGGCCGTATTTCGAAAGCCTGGACTCCACAAAATTGGAAAACTTAAAGGAAAGAGAAACTTTCTGGATAAATATTCCTTACCAAAATTAAATCAAGACCAGATAAGCAAATTAAACAGACCTAAAACTGCTAAAAAAATAATAGAAACAGTCATCAAAAGTCTTCCAACCAAAAAACAAGCCCAGGACCAGATGGTTTCAGGTCAGAATTCTACAAGACTTTCAAAGAAGAAAGATTATTCCTCAGATTATTCCACACAATAGAAACAGAAGGAACATCGCCAAACTCTTTTTATGGATCCACAACTACCCTGATACCCAAATCACACAAAGACATTATTAAGAAAGAGAATTACAGACCAATCTCACTCATGACCATTGATGCAAAAATACTAAACAAAACACTGCCAAATCCAACCCAAGAACACATCAGAACCATCATCCACCATGATAAAGTCGGATTCATCCCACAGATGCAGGAATGGCTCAACATATGAAAATCTATCAACATAATCCACCACATAAACAACTGAAAAATAAAGACCACATAGTCATCTCATTAGATGCCGAAAAAGCATTTGACAAAATGCCACAACCCTTCATGATAAAGGTCTTGGAGAGAGCAGGGATACAAGGAACATACCTAAACGTAATAAAGACAATATATAGAATCGAGTACTAAAAAATACGACATCTTGAAATTTGCAGGAAAATGGATGGAACTAGAAAACATTATTTTGAGTGAGGTGACGCAGACAAAGATAGACAATTATCACTCACAGGTGGCTTTTGAACATAAAAAGAAAGCCGGCTTACAAACAACAATTCCAGAGAACAATGAGGACACTAAGAGAGACTTACATAGATCTAATCTACATGGGAAATAGAAACTAGAAAAATACAATATCTCCTGAGTTAATAGGAAGCATGGGGACCTTAGAGGAAAGGTTGAAGAAGGAGGGGAGAGGCAGGGAGGGGAGCATAGAAAAATGTAGAGCTCAATAAATATCAATTAAAAAAGCATGGTGGTGACATTTATATTGATTGTAGATGACATGTGTGTATCTTTAATTGATATTGTATAAAACAAATGGTACTATATCTATAAATGTATCTTTACATAAAATCTGGAAAGTTTGTGCTTGTCATTGTGAGTTTGGAAGGGTGGTGTAAATGAGTACCTTCAATAAGACCAATGTATTATAAAAAACTGGGTCTCAGAATCAGTGTACTAACCTTGTTTGTCCTTCATAATAGGAAAAAAAATCTCAAGATTCACCCCAAAGATCCACAAATTCACAGGACTCTCCCACATTATTAACAACATTTCCACTCAGACCTATGTACACCCACCCTCTGGACAGAGCTAGAAGCACACTGTATATAACAGCCCAGTGGTCTTCTGTCTATATGATTTTATTTCATCCAAGCTTTAATGTTCAGACCCAACTGAGGTCCACAACTCTTCTTTCCCAGACTGTTTTGACTACAACAAATGCAGAGCTGACAAAGAAAATCAATATACCTAGATCTCATCACATAAATAACAATATGAAAGAAAAAGCCAGTGTCTCCTCTCCAAAACCAAAATGTTTGTCAACAAGAATTTACTCCAATAATTCAAGAAATTTAAAGACACAACCAAATAACTCAATTAAAAAAAAGAAAAACCTAAGTAATAACCAAGAAAACAGAAAGAAAATTAAAGAGACAGAAAAGATGCAGACAATTGCTATAGGAATTCCCACTGCCAGTAAGTAGCCTTTCAGTTACCTGCCCACTTGGGCGTGTCCTCTTATACTATAAGTGCTAATGTAAAGCAGGTGTCTAGCCTCTCTTCCTGACATGGGATTCTACTGCTGATACCTGTTCGAGCAGAAGACTATAATCTGTTGAGTCTACCCTTAAATAAATAACTCTCTATTTTTAATTCATAGCTACTATGGGATTTCTTTTAACCATCTATCTTCATCTGGTCCCCCACATGGAGTGGTTTAATGGCCTAACCAGTTCAGAGCCCAGAAAGTCTTGCACCCCTACCAGTTTGGCTTGCCTTTTTTTAACCTAAACTTTATTTTAAACCCAGACAGAGTGGAGCTAACTACATTTGGTGACTTGGAAAATTCCCAAGCTCAAATGCCTCCCCTCACCCCACTGTGTGACTTGCCTAACTTCTAGTTTGTGCTACCAGCTCCTGAGTTCTGGGCTTCTTCCTCCATTTTCAGTATTAATTGCTTTTAATTTGTCAAGCAAAGCATATTTCTCAGTATTTCACCAGCACCAAAGTGAAAAAAAAAAAAAAAAAACAAAAACCACTCAGGACAGTTCACAGCACCAGGTTGCGCTGCTAGTAGCGATTCTGCAACCATGACACCTGTTGGACAATAAAGATTATTACACCTAAAACAATTTAATGGACCTCAAAACAGGTAATAAATAAATAAATATATGATGAAAGACATTACCATGTAAAATTTTAGTACCTTTTTTGCTTATACTATGGATTGTATTCTGCAAGGCTTATATGGTTATTGTGATACATCCATTTATTGGATGTTGAGACTCAGTTTTCTTCTTCATATTATATCCTAAAGAAAATGATTTGATAACAGATCCAAGAATGAGGCACTTTTAGAAATGATACTGTCTATAGACTAATAATGAACAACTAGCTGACAGGATTAATGCCATTGAAAATCAAAAGTTACCTGAGGGGGAAAAAAAAACTCTTGAAAAGGGTAACATTAATTTGACAAAATTAAATCCATGTAAAAGGGTACTAAAAAATTATCTGAAAGAATTAATACTGTTGAATTTGACAATCAAGCTTCGTTAACAAGTTATGGTTATGGTTAGCAGATAGAGTATTTCTCCAAGAAAGCAATCTGCATGCTATCCAAATGATGTCCAAGGAAGAGATGTTATCTTTAAAAAAAAGTAAAATTTCAGACCTTGGAATCACATGTGAAGAATGAGGACCAGAGGCTAGGTGCCTTAATGAAACGACTAGAAATATATACATGACAAGAGATTCAGGCATTACAAAAGACAATAGTAAAAATATTTGAAACAATTGAGGAAATTATTGGAGCTGATGAGCTGGGAAAGAAAGCACAAGGACAGGGTGCAACATCGCCAGTAGCTGTCAGACATGACTTACCCTGGATTTAAGCTTCCTACCCTGTAATCTACTCTGACAAAGAATCAAGTTCTAAAGGTCCAAAAGATCCAAAGAAGATAAGATGGATACCTATAGGAATGAATGATCTAAAGAAATTAAGCAAGCCAAGTAACTTACAGCTCACATTCCACAGTTGTTAGGAAGCTGGTAGACATGGGCTTCTAGCATTAGATGCCCTATGACCGGCTTTTCAGCAGTCCTGGATGACGGGCCTCAAATGATGTTTAAATGTTATTTTAGGGAAGAGGCTCAAATTTTAGAACAGCAGGGAAAAGCAAAAGGACTTGAGACTTCCAAAGATCAAATTCTTGGTGAGGTCACTTACGCTGACCCACAGGCTCAAGCTCTTTATGATGAAAAAATTTTGTTCCTATGCCACATAGCAGCCTTAAATGCTTGGAACAGGATTTAAGAACTAGGAAATAAAATTGAATCATATATCAGAGTCAAATAGGGCCAGAGAGAACCCTTTTAGTGACATTTCCCAAAGATTAACTAAAATTGTACATACAGGAGTGACAGACCCAGATGGTAGATGAGTACTTAATAAATTAATGCCAAATGTTTTAATTGTGGTAGAACAGGACATCTGAGAAGGAATTGAAAGCAAAAAATTCCTAGGAATAGTATCTCCTCTAGGAATTGGAGGACTCAGCCTTCCAGTATATGTAGAAAGAATGGCAAAGGCTGACATTGGACCAACGGATGCAGATCAACAAAAGACAGACAAGGCAACCTGATACCATTGGGAAACTCCTTGGGGAGCGGGGGGGCTCTCACAGGCCCCCACCCAAAAAATAGTCCAATCAATCCTAGTCACTGTGGAGGACATGTACAAACTTAAATTATATTGAATATGTTCCCAATTTTCATCCAGAATATTTGTATACCTATGCAAAGTTATTTTGTAATATTTTATGCATGCAAGCTTCTACCTCTGCTTAAGACATTTTGTATATTGATACAATTTTAGGACATTTTGAGGTCACTGTCCTCATTTGTTGCACCATTGTTTATTGTATAATATTCTAATATGAATTCTTAGACTTTAAGTTATATAGGTATTAAGAATTACAGATCAATAGTCATCTATGTTTGTCATACTTATAGTTAGACTGATCAGGTTAATTAGATACTTAGAGATAGTATTCTGCATAAATAGGTAGTCTTCAGTCACTTTAAAGAGCTGTACAATATGGCATTTAAATAACTTAGGGTTCTGTTGATGTGAGACAGGACTGTTCCTGGCAACACTGATCCATTCCCAAGAGAACAATGAGCAGTGAAGACACTCTACTTGGAGCTTGGTTTCTTCATGGAAACATTGGACTTTGGGCAAGAATCTTCCCATGCATCAACCACTGAAAAAATACACAATGTCTGGACAGGACAAGCAGGATAAAGGAAAATAGACTGTCAAATCTTGCCAAGATGGGGTAAGATGGGTTTGAAAATTTTCCTGCCTCTGAAAATGGTCTGTCAGTTACACTAGGCCTTAGCCTAAGTTGGCTGCTCCAAGGTTGCAAGTGAGACTTTGAGTGATTGCCCAGATAGTCAGTTGTCTCTGTCATTTGTTACACATTTTGAAAGTTGCTTGACTGCACTTCAGGCTTACTCAAGTAATATTATTTCCCTTCTAGGGTCTTCATTGGGGTTGAAGGCTAGGTAGTTGTTGTTACTTTCTTCTCATGACTTCGCAAGTTATTTATTATACAAGATTTAAACTCATTAGGATAGGATAATTATTAAAATATCCATCACGTTTCTTGCTTGATATTGTTTATGCTGGTTGTAATTCTAATTAAGTCTCTCAAGTGAAAAAAAAAATAAAGAAGCAGCCCAGGACAAGGTAGTTACACTGCAAGATTCTACTAGATATTGAAAGAAAAATTAACAGCAATTTTCCTCAAACTGGTCTGAAGCAGAAATACTGCCTAATTCTTTTTATGAGGCTACACTTACTCTAAATTATATAAAGACCCAACAAAGAAACCAATAAACAAATATCCCTTAAAATGAAATGCAAAAATTCTCACTCCGACTAGTAATCACAACACATTAAAAAATTATTTAAAAGAATTTTTTTTTTAAATTTTTCGAGACAGGGTTTCTCCGTAGCTTTTGGTTCCTGTCCTGGAACTAGCTCTTGTAGTCCAGGCTGGCCTCGAGCTCACAGAGATCTGCCTGCCTCTGCCTCCTGAGTGCTGGGATTAAAGGCATGCGCCACCACCGCACGGCTATTTAAAAGATTTTTTTAATGATAAGATTTTGCTTGTAGTTCTTAAGACACAACATTGAAAAAAAAACTTAAAGTCTGCACTGTCAACTTAGAGAGACTAATACGCTAATATTTACATACACAATTATGTGCTTTTAACAAAAAAACATGAAAATAATCTACTGCCAATGACAGGATTTTGCAAAGGAAGAACATGTATCAGTGTCTAGCTTTTTGTACTTAAAAACAAAAATGGTTTTGTGGATAAATCAACAAGACTATTCCTGAATAACCTCAGAGAACACTGCAGAAGAGGGGGCAAAAAGATTTTTAAACACCAGATTAATCAGGGAGTCTACTATGAGACTGTTTCTCCCTCCCAGTAATATAAAAAGCTATGCTCAACACAATGACTGCCTACAACAGACATATCAAGTTGACTGGGTAAAGCCCACAATATATCATACAAAAGAAATACAAGTAACTAAAAAATGCTGAGTGAATAGTCTGATTAGCCCAGAAAATATATAAATGAATAAAAATGATTCAGACTGAGGAGGTTATATTTAGGAATATAAATTCACCAAATGAGGCCATGAATTTGAAAGGCAAAAAGGAATGGTACACAGGAGGTTGGAAAGGAAAAGAACTGAAGAAATGATGCAATTAATACAATCTCGAAAATTAAAAAGTAAAATGAAAAGTCACTGACCCCTTTAATATGTCCTCAAAATGTATTTTAAATAGTATCACTCTTTCTTTAAATTAAGTTTAAGAATACTTACTTGCTAGGGCAGTACAATAGTAAGTCAATGACAAATGATTGCCAGGACTTTTCTTTAGTGAGCCGAATCCAAAGCCGTTGGAATTAAAGCAAAACATAGTATCATCACTTCCAAAGCTTCACAGCAAAGCTGTTCATCCTCCACTTCTGGGTTACTAATTGTACTGGTGGTCTGTAAAATTATAGTCATGAGCAAATTAATAAGGTCCATTTATAAAAACAATCAAAGTTTTAGTTTGGTTCTCTATGTATAACATACAGGCTTTTACTTCTCACTTGTATCTACCGAAGTGTTGGTATATTTAATGTGTTGCTCTATTAAATGAAATTAAGCATAATCAGTGATATCCATTTATTCAATTTTTTTTCCAAAAAATAAAGTGATGTACTTTTGTGTCAATCATAACTCTTTTCAGAAAATTAGAACACTAAAGAGGGTTGTACAGCCTACCCAGAATGCCATTTCACTAAAAAAAAATTGAGGAGACCATAAAGAGTTCTGAACCTAAGTAGCAAAAAGTTTTTATTTGCTACTAACCACCAAAATGTATTCAATACAAAAATAAATTTATTTGAAAATAACATTTATTAGAAATTATCAGAAGTACCAATTGGGCAGGTAATTACAACCAGAGCAAAAACAATTTCCAGAAACACACAATTTATTTACCAAGAGGCTAATTTGTTGATAACAGGCCTAGAGATAGCATGTAAATAATGATAGAAACAATTAAGACAATATTTAAATGCTATATGACAATAAAAACCTCACATAATAGCCTAAATAAACAAGAGGCAGGGCTGTGGTGGTGCACGCCTTTAATGCCAGCACTCAGGAGGCAGAGGCAGGCGGATCTCTTTGAGTTTTGAGACCAGCCTGGTATACAAGAGCTAGTTTCAGGACAGGCTCCAAAAGCTACAGAGAAATCCTGTCTTGAAAAACAACAACAAAGAAAAAATAAAATAAATAAGTGACTTGGTTTTCAAATATAGTATATATAACAGAGATTTAACTAAAGTGAAAATTATGCAGCATTCTTGTAGACCAAGCTGGCCTTGAACGCACAGAACCAACTGCCTGGGATGGGATTAAAGGCGTGTGCCACCGAAGCCTGGCTATGTAGTATTTCTTAAAAGGACTGTTGTTTTTGTTCTAATTCTTACCATCTCATAAGTTTTTGTGATATTTTCATTTGGACTAAATATTAGCTCTAATGATCCACATCCTGATGCCCAGACAATTTTTTGTATAGCTCTAATAGCATGTATGTCAGGTATGTATCTTGAGGCCTGCAAAACAATGAGTACTAAGTATGTTAACCATAACAATAAAGTGAAATAACCACAATAAAAAAATCTTTTCCATTGTCAAAACAGAAATGAGCTTCAAAACATAAAAATACATGATGGGCTACTTTAATGGTGATAGTAGTGTGGTCAACCCCAACTGATACATTTATAATATGATCCTTGTACCTAAGGCTCAGAAGAAATTAAAAATGAGGTAATCTAAAGAATTCTTAGTGCCAGAAAAACTAAATGGGGGTGTCTACTGTGAGATAGACTTTTATGGATGACAAAGAAGCTCCTCCCAAGAGATCTCAACAACAGCTGACAAAGGAAAAAAAGACAACACCAATTCACATGCCAATGTGGATGAGGGGCAGTTCTTACAGACTTAATCCCTTGCAAACACGATACAGGCAATAATAGTTTCTGAGTGGGGCAACCAGTATTTTGCATGAATGAGTGTCATTAGGTTAACCAAAAAATTGGCAAAAATAATTTCAGCAAGTTGTACTGTACACACACACACACACACACACACACACACACACACACAAAGAACCCATGAATTTGAGAAGGCATGAGGAAGAGACATAATAGGAATTAAAGAAAGTAGAAAAAGGTGAATGATGCAAACATTACTTATATTTGAAATTCCTATTTTTAAAACTTCGATAATTGAAGGAAGATCTCTAGGTTAGAAGCCAAACCAGGTCTAAAGATCCAGTTTCAGTACAGCCAAGTTTAGACAGTGAAGGACAAAAGGCGGTGAAGATGTAATTGAATGAGAGGGCCACGTTCCAGACCTAGCAAGCAGCAGAATTTGGCAGCCTTGGCCACATGGAGTCTGGCTTTAGATTTAAGGATGGAAGAAATGGATTATAGAATTTATGTCTGTACTTAAAGAAAGCTGCTGAGGCCAGGCATGTGTCTAGGTTATGTCCCTGAATGGAGGGAGGCCCAGGAAGGCCATTTTGTGCAGCTGTGAAGTTGAAGCCTGAGTTGCCTTGGAGAACCCAAGGTGTTAGAAATGCCAGAGCTGTGGAATATCTGTTGAGTAAGGCTGCTAACAGGGAGTGGAACAAGCCCAAGAGAAAGTATGTGTTGCAGTCAACAAAGCTGAAAAAGAGTTGGAGATCTGAAGAACATTTGACCACAGACATGGAGATGCCAAGTTAGGAGTTGGCCTGGCTGGTTTTTGGCCATGCTTTGGCCAAGTATTTACTTACTATGCTCTCCTCCCTATGTTTGGAATGGTAATGTATATCCTGTGCCATTATATGTTGGAAAGATGTGATCTGCTTTTTTTTGGGGGGGGGGGAGATTTTCAAGACAAGGTTTCTCTGTAGGTTTGGTGCTTGCCCTGGAACTAGCTCTTGTAAACCAGGCTGGCCTCGAACTCAGAGATCATCCTGCCTCTGCCTCCTGCGTACTGAGATTAAAGGTGTAAGCCACTGCCGCCCAGCTGTGATCTGCATTTTGATTTTCATTTTGTATGAATCTCAGACGAGACTTTGAACTTTGGATTTTAAAACCTTGTTGAGACTGTGATAGAATATGGGGTGGTGTAGTTCCTTCTGTTTGTGTGTAACTTTCACTGGTTAATGAATAAAGAAACAGCCTTGGTCAGACATAGGTAGGCAGAGAACACAGAACTGAATCCTGGGAGGAAGAAGGTAGAGTGAGAGAAGCCATGGATCTTCTGCCTGAGTGCAGGGAGCCGATTTGAGTGGCTGCCATTACAAGATGGCATTTGGCCCCAGCCTCACTTGATAACTCCATATTAAGGTTGCAGTTCTTCCACCAGAAAACAGGATGAGTTGTTGTGATCTAGCTGCCCACACTTCCCCTGACCAGCAGGGGAACTTCCTTGTGGTCTGTAATTGACAGGATGTTCCCCTGCTTTCTTTCCTGCCAGTGGGTCTCTGGAAAGGCAGTTAAGGTATCAAAGTATCAAAGGTTGCTAGGCAGAATTCCTATATAAACAGCTATAGCTCAGAGCTCCGGGCCCCTTGCTTTCTGCTCTCCGTTCAACCAAGAGGCTCCAATAAAGCGTGATTTGAGAAGAATCCTCATCGTGTGGCTGTTCTTTCCTGCTGGCCAGGGAATTCGCAGCAACTGGTGCCGAAATCCTGGGACGCTGGGACAAGCTTTGGTACCGAGTGAGGGGCCAAATAGGATTCAGAACTTGACATGTGGAGCGGCGACGTCGGTGAGTCTCCCAAGTATGATGATTGCTGGGGTTGCACCTGAGGTATTTTGCTTGATCTTTGTGGCCCTCATCATTGTCGTTTTTCTGTGCTGCTTTTGGTTGCACTGGGGGAAGGGTGGAGGGCACTGCAAGCACACCAGGACAGCCTATCAGAGTCTGATTTAAAAAGGGGGGGGACTTAGGCAGGTCTAGAGTGAAAAGAATAAACATAAAAGGTATACCTAAAAAAAGAAACTCAAGACAGTCTCCAGGTAAGGCTGGGGATCCACAACAAAAGTGGGTTTTCTGCTCTCACCGGTAGAAGAAGGGAGAGTGGGGTAGTAGAGCCACTACCACAGCGGACAGGGCGGAAATGTCAAAACCGGACAGGTTGTAAACGTCAAACGGGTCTTAAAAGTCAAACGGGTTGTCAAACAGGTTGCCAAATGGGTGCTTCATCTTCGCACCCAATATTTTTGGTTCTCAATGAGCTGCTTCGTTCTGGAAACTTAAAGATAAAAGGGAGCACTTTAGAGAGGTTCCTGGAGGAGTGCGATACCATTGCACCTTGGTTTGCAGCCTCCGGCAATCTTACGCTAAGGAAGGGAGTGATATTCATTTGGTTCGAATTACTGAGGCCTCCGGAGTTTGCAATGGGTGCGAGCAGCTGTGGCTTCAAGGCCAAGGAGCTCTAGGTGGCTCCAAGGCCAAGGAGCTCTAGGTGGCTCCAAGGCCAAGCAGCACTGAGGGTCTGTGAAGCTGCAAACATCCGGATTTGCCTCCAGGGCATAGAATCACAGCACAGGGAAGACCTGTTGGCCTGAACCTCTGTCCCAGCCCAGGGCAACTGGTGGGCTGCTCCCTGTTGCCACACCTCCACACTTAGACCCAGGTCCAGACGACTGGAAAATGGGAGTAAGAACACAAGTCCCCGCTCAGCAGGAAGTAGCCAGAGAGATTGACAATGCCCAAATTCCCTAAAACATGGTTTAAGTGGGCCCTTTCAGAGCAGAAGCAGGATCAGCTGGGTTGCTAGGGAAGCTAAAGAGGTGCACGAGGGAGAAGGTGTCTTCCATGCACTCAGCTGACAGGAATAAATGAGAAAGCCACTCCTAATGACAGGAGCAGGCAGAGGAAAGCCAGGAAGGGGAAAGCAAGATTGCCTCCTCTTCCTCTCCTCTGAGCTAGCCCCTCTGCTACCAGTTCTGACTGCCCTTGCTGCTGCCACAAGCACAGCCGCAGTTGTGGAAATTGGCTCAGCTTGGCTGTGAATGGAATTATCTGGGGCTGTGTGTGATATGAGAAGTTTAAAGAATTGTCTAGCTGTCTTTTAGGTAATTGGTCTGGTGAATTCGAACAACAACTTTCAGAGAAGTTGCGGGTGGCGATGGTGACTGCAGATTCCACAGGCATGGATACCAGCATGGCAGAAGAACTATCTTCCTGGATCTCCTCTGCCTTCTCCCTGTTTAAGGATTGGGTGGGGGTGGGGATGTTTTTTGCATGCTGCATAGGGAGAGTGGGTGCTGTGCCTATGGTTAATTTGTCGCCTTCAGGCTCAGGCATCTTGAGATAAGGTTGTGGTTCTACGAGCATTAGCCACTTTGGAGAATGGCGTTTCTCCCCAAGTATGGTTATCTGTCCTAAAAGGCCAGTAGGTTTGTTCCTTACATAGCCTTTGCACTCTCAGGGAGAAATTCTCCATTGCACTGAGGAAGGTATGCATTTTTACTCTGAAGTATTGCCTTTGCACCTCCCAGGAGTTTATTCCATTGCACGGGAGAAGAAGTGCCAGGAGTTTTAGGCCTCCTTTGATCGGTCCTTGCATCATGAGGGTGAGGACCTGAACAGGAGTAAGACCTCACTGGCCTACAGAGAAAAACAAAAAGGGGAACTGCAGGGGAGCCGATTTGAGTGGCTGCCATTATAAGATGGCATTTGGCCCCAACCTCACTTGATAACTCCATATTAAGGTTGCAGTTCTTCCACCAGAAAACAGGGTGAGTTGTTATGACCTAGCTGCCCACACTTCCCCTGACCGGCAGGGGGAACTTCCTTGTGGTCTGTAATTGACAGGATGTTCCCCTGCTTTCTTTCCTGCCAGTGGGTCTCCGGAAAGGCAGTTAAGGTATCAAAGTATCAAAGTTTGCTAGGCAGAATCCCTATATAAGCAGCTATAGCTCAGAGCTCCGGGCCCCTTGCTTTCTGCTCTCCGTTCAACCAAGAGGCTCCAATAAAGCGTGATTTGAGAAGAATCCTCGTCATGTGGCTGTTCTTTCCTGCTGGCCAGGGAGTTCGCCGCACCTGAGATTGACGCCGGTTAGAATCTCGATTAAGCCACTACCACTTGGAGATACACAGATTAATGGAGATGGGTTAAACTATTATGTAAGAGTGCTGAAAGAGCATGTGATCAAACTGGACTCTCTGAATGTGCTGACAATGAGGGTTGACTGAGAAGCCAATGATAATGACACTGGATTTTGATTTTGACAGCATGTACTGGCTTCTTGGGAGCCTAGTCTGTTTGGATGCACACCTTACTATACCTGGATGGGGGTTGGATTTCCCACAAGGCAGGACACCTGACCTCTCTTAGGACTGTAGAGTGAGGGGGAGGGGGAGTGGGGGAATGAGAGGAGAAAGGGAGGATAGGAAGTGGAAAAGTTAAATAAATAAATTTAAAAAACTAAAAAAAAAGAGTTAGCCAATAAGAAGTTAGAGCTAATGGTCAAGCAGTGTTTTAACTAATACAGGTTCTATGTGGTTATTTCAGGTATAAGCTAGCTGGGTGGCCCAGACAAACAAGGGGCTCCCTCCATATAATGGGGACTTTGAAACCGAACTAAATCATTTTTTGCATTATGATACTGTTACAAGCTTATGAGGGCCAGGAGTGGAATGTGGTAGTCTGAATGTAATTGGCCACCATAATTTCAAAGGAAGTAGTACTGTTAGGAAGTATGGCTTTGTTGGAGTGCATATGACCTTTTTGAAGGAAGTGTGTCACTGTGGGTGTGGGCTCTGAGGCATCCTATGCTCGAGATACACGCCCAGTGTTTCGGTGGTCTTCCTATGGTCTGCATATCAAGATATAGTCAGCACTATGCCTGCATGCACGCTTCCATGTTCCCCATAATGATAATGAACTGAACTTTTGAAACTATAAGTGAGCCTCCGCAATTAAATGTTTTCCTTATAAGAGTTAAAAAAAATAAAAATTCAATATTCTAAAACTAAATTATTCAGCTATTTAAGTTTAAGATGATTACAATGCTATGAGTACACATGATTACAGCAATATCACAAAGAAACTTGGGAATAACAGAAATGTTATGTTTTTTGATGATATCACAAAGTTAGATAAACACTAAAATTTATTTCATGAATTACAAACTATATCTCAGCCAGGCAGTGGTGGTACATGGCTTTAATCCCAGTATTCAGGATGCAGAGGCAGGTGGACTGCTGTGATTTTTGAGGTCAGCCTGGACCACACAGAGAAACCCTGACTCAGAAAACAAAAACAAGTAAATGGGATCTCAAGATGCTTTACTTAAAATTTTACAAAATTAATCGAGAAAATTATGAATATGAAATTTCAGATAAAAAAACAAGACAGAGGTAAAAATGTTACATTTCAGAACACTTTGAAGTTGTTTAAGTTTTATTCATTTATGAGTGTAAGTCCCTCCTCAATCCTAGCAATTTTAAAGTTTGATACTAACCACATCAGGTATTTGTTGAGCAAGTCGGATTGATACATTTCTAAGCATGCATCCATAAGAAGGATTAGGAATGCTCTGAAGGGCATGATCATGAGTAACCTGGTTAATCTGGAAGAAAAAATCCAAAAATTTGTATGTAATATTCCCAAATCAAGTATTCAACTATCACCACTTCTTAAGAATTCTATTTTCTAGAATTTAAGGTTACTTAAATAAAAGCATTTAAGTCAGTCAATATTATGCATTTCCTTTCTAAGTTGCCTGTCATTTTAATAAAAACCTCTATAAATTTCAATTTTAGATGAAACAAATATATTGTGCCTACATTTCAGCTTAATTACCCTGGCAAGGTTTAAAATGTACAACTCTGAACTAACATTTGACACATCTCTGGGCTGCTTCTTCTCCCAGGCCTTCAGTTTTCAACAGATGATTATGTCTAGTTAGAGAAGGCTGAAGGTTAGCAGATAAAGTCCTTCAGGGTCAAAAACATGGTTCAAAGTAATGTGCTTGCCGAAAAATAATAGTGTCTATAGATACCCAGGACCTACCTAAATGCTGGAAGATGTGGTAGCCTAGTCTACACAAAAAGCATACAGAAAATCCCCAGAAAGCCAGTTATACAGACTAGCTAAATGGCAATTGCTGAGTTCAAGTGGCAGATCTGACCTCTACTTAAGGTGGAGTTGTTAACAAAAACACCGAATGTCAAACTCTAGTTTCCACATGAATACCCACATATATACATATAAACATGAATATACATATGTTACACATACACACTGTAAAAATCCTTTGATTCCTGAAATCTGTATACTTTTATCTATTGTGATAATTAACTTTGTTTATAACATTTCTTATATTCATGACTACGTGTACTCTTGTAATCATAACTACTAAGAAACAAAATTTCTCAAAGTCTAACGCTCTATAAATATTACTTTCACTGTAAAATTTTTTCTAAAAGACATTTTGCTATTTTTTTTCTGTTATTTTACAGACATGGTCTGGCTGTTTGTCCCAGGCTGGGCTTGAATTCCTGATATAGCCCAAGGTAGTTTTGGGCTTGTAATTTTCCTGCCTGAGGTTCCCAAGAGCTGCCATTATGGGCATATGAATATATGTGCTAAGAATATTTTAATATAACTGTCTTAAATAAATTTAGAGTGTGTACATACTGTACTAATAAAGTAGACAAAACAAATACAAAAGTCTAGTACTCACAAATTTCTTTAACTAGAGAAGCTAAAAATATTTTACATATACAAAGTTCCATACACAGTAAAGTTTTGATACTTCAGCCTATCTATGAGGATCTGTTGTATTAAAAAATCCATCCGGTACAGATTTTAAAGTATAGTATAGCATATTTCATTGAAAATCTTTCACTGCATCAGAAAATAGGAACTTCCAACCATTCAAGGTTGTCTGAACGTCTTAGTGAGATACACAAGATGACTGACACTCAAAAAACTTACCAAACAGCAAAAAAACAAAACAAAACAAAACAAAAATGCTAGTTTTGAAATACAAAAAGAAACTAATTAAGTACATAAATGTGTAAACGTTTTACTTAAAAAATTAAAATTTAGGGGAAAAAATCATTTACTTTTTTATTTATCAATAATCTTCTATTCATCTGTCTATTGCAAACCAAGCAAGTGGTTTGGCAATAAGTATATAATTACAAACCTGTCATTGCTTTTAGCTCTCTAATAGAACACAGACAGTATGATTGTAGGTTGGTAATTCCTCAGTCTTTGTTGTACAATTATTTACTTTAAATTATATCAATGTATGTATGTGTGTATGTTGGGAGAGCAGAAACGTAAGTCGTTTCTTTTCACCCAATCTCTGAGGAGACTGAATTTGGGTCCTTATAAGCTTTGGCAAAAAAATACCTGTACTTGCAGAGCCATCTTTACCAGCCTGTGGTATAATTTTCAATATACAACAAGAAAAAGATATAATAAAAATTGTATCTTGTAAAGATACACAGAACTGCCTTTATGGATCTTTAAATATCCTGTGGCTAAAATTATGAAAAACAAAAAAAAAGCTACATTTTATTTGGGTAAAAATATATATGAACTTCAAAATTAAAGAATTTAACTTTACAATGGAAAAAGCCTTAATTAATGTTTAGTATATAAACATTACTTTTTAAAGAGAAACCGTTTCAAAATATATAAATCCACATGAAAGAATGAACATGTTACCTATTAGTATTTTCAGTGATTACTGGTAAGAATCTTATTTCATGAATGCTCTGACAATTTGGCTAATACTGTCCCAGAAATATTATTCTGAAGCCTATCACAGCTGTTATTTTATTTGCCTTATTTTGAATAAAATGACATTTTATGTTGAAATAAATTAGAGTAAAATTTCAAGTATTAGACTTCTACTTATTGCTCAAACTTTTCTAATTAACATTTTTCACATATATATCGATATTTCTAAACATGTTTAAAAATGATATCTACTTTATTTCTAATCATCAATACATTAGTAATTTACAAATTTAAGTGCATGAGCTCAATTTTAACTTCACCTCAACGTTTACAACAGATCCAAAATGGTTTTATATTTAAATCTTTTAATAAGATTTATTTTTAGACTTACTTTAGGTATGTCTTTAAAAAGTTAGGTTTCGGGTTACTTGAAACTTTAAATAAATAAAAAATGATGCCGAGTGATGGTGGCACACGCCTTTAATTCCAGCACTCGGGAGGCAGAGGCAGGCGGATCTCTGTGAGTCCAAGACCAGCCTGGTCTACACAGCTAGTCCAGGACAGGCTCCAAAGCCACAGAGAAACCCTGTCTCGAAAACAAAAAAAAAAAAAATGAGAAGCAGAGAAACAAGAAATGTGACATACTACTATTTGGATTTTTAGTATAAAGAACTAAATAGACAAAAGTCTTTATTATACCTAGTCAGTGAATTTATCTTTAAGAATTAAAGATGTAGGATAAGTAACATATTATTTGTTAAAATATATTACCGGTGTTTTAGGATCTGTACCATCTGCAACAGGCTGGCAAGCTTCTGCTATAGCCTGGACATGGCCATAGCCAACTGTAGTTAACAATAGTTTGGCTATTTTAAGGGCACTGAAGTAAGCATCTCGACGAGTTTTAACATCTGTATTTGGCAAGAAGTTATTTTCTATCAGCATTCTCAGTACAAGGTGTAAGCCACCACTTTTCAAGAAGTGAAACTGAAAATCCAAGGAAATCTCAGCAAGAGCGGCACCAGCAGGCATTAACAAGGTATAAATTACCTACAGGTAAAGAGGAAAAAGTATTACAAGTTATATATTTTTAAAAATTTAGTGACATTTATTTCTTCTCACATTTGCACTTGATTAAAATGTTGCTTTACAATCTTACGTGTCCTCTTAATTTCAAAATGGTCTACAAAATATTTTTTCACAAAGAAAAACAAACCTCTGTTAAGTATAGAACTTGGGAGGCAGAAGAACCAAAGAAAAGCGAGTCAAGAGAATGACCAAGTTGGTTTTCTCTAAGATTCGAATGCTTTGAACACACAGCTCTCAATTTTTCTATAGTTGTGCTATCTGTAAAAGAAAAAAAGGGACAAAATGCAATTCATAAATTCCTGGTACTTTATGTTGGATTGTTATACTTTTATTTAACATAAAACAAAATTTTTAGATTTAATTTTATGTGTATGCTTTGCCTACATGTACTAAAGGGCACTGCATCTGTGCTTGGTATTCAGGAGTCCAGGAGAGAACATCATCTCGCACTTACCCTGCAAGAGCTATAGATACTAAAAGCCACCATGTAGGTACTCAGACCTGAACCCAGGCCCTCTGCAAGCACATGTGTTTGATAGTTGCACATAACAGTGTGTAATATAACAAATAATTACTAATGTGAGGTATAAAATCAAATGTTATATCAAATATGTAGGAAAGTTTTTATAAACAGATGTCTAATCAACCAATTTCTTATTCATCTCCCACTGAGATGAATTGTGCTTGTGCTTGTGGATCAGATGTAAGCTCGCAAGCACTACATCAGTGCTACATCTGCCTGTCTGTTGCCATGTACACAAACCAAAATGATCATGGATCCTCCTCTGAACCTACAAGCAAGCTCCTAATCACATGTTTCCTTATCCAATCTTCTTACAGAAACAGTAACTAAGACAAATGTTATATAAACTTAACATGAATCTTCATCACTAAAGAAAGGACTTTATGTCACTGAACATTAATCAAGCCAGTTTCCAGAAGGTTCACCACATACTAACTAGTAAACATGGTATCAAAGATACTCATCAGCATCACCCAGTTAAACACCCCATGACTTACAACATGTGCAATAGTAGCACTATGTTATAAGACTACCTAATCACCATGAGATGGAACCCATATCCGATACAGCTCAAATGGACAAGAACATGAGACTAGATAGACTAGATGAAAAAAAAAAACTAACATTATTGTGCTAGAGGGAACTTATTAATAAGATGACTACTAAAAATGGTATATTCATAGGTCAGTGTCTTGATCAACCCTGGTTAAAGGAGATTATTTTTGCAGTAGATAGGAATTAACAATGACATCCACCAATGGACAATGCAGAAAAATTTTGAGCCAAAGGTGATAAACAACTCCAATAAAGCACTGTTTGCAGACATACTATAACTGGCAGACAGAAACTCTCTGCTTTACAGAAGCTTCTCAGCTTTAGTAGGTCCCATCTATTCAAAGTTGCCCTTAATGTCTGCGTTGCTGGGGTTATACATAGGAAGCGATATCCTGTGCCCATCTGTTGTAGGGTACTTCCCACTTTCTCTTCTATCAGGTTCAGTGTGTTCGGACTGATATTGAGGTCTTTGATCCATTTGGACTTAAGTTTTGTGCATGGTGAAAGATATGGGTCGATTTTCATTCTTCTAAAGCAAAGGACACTGTTACTAAGACAAAACTGGGACTGACTGGGAGAAGATCTTCACCAACCCAGCAACAGACAAAGGTCTGATCTCTAAAATATATAGAGAACTCAAGAAACTAGACTTTAAAACGCTAATTAACCCAATTAAAAAAATGGGGCACTGAACTGAACAGAGAATTCTCAACAGAAGAATTTCAAATGGCCAAAAGACACTTAAGGTCATGCTCAACCTCCTTAGCGATCAGGGAAATGCAAATCAAAACAACTTAGAGATACCACCTTACACCTGTCAGAATGGCTAAAATCAAAAACACCAATGATAGCCTTTGCTGGAGAGTCTGTGGAGGAAGGGTTACCCTCATCCATTGCTGGTGGGAACACGCAATCTTGTGCAACCACTTTGGAAATCAGTGTTTCGGTTTCTCAGGAAATTTGGGATCAACTTACCCCTGGACCCAGCAATACCACTCTTGAAAATATACCCAAGAGATGCCCTATCATATGACAAGAGCATTTGTTCAACTATGCGCATAGCAGTATTATTTGTAATAGCCAGAACCTAGAAACAACCTAGATGCCCATCAATGGAAGAATGGATGAAGAAAGTGTGGAATATATATATATATATATATATATATATATATATATATATATATATATATATATATATATATATATATACATTAGAGTACTGCTGTGGTAAAAAACAATGACTTCTCAAATTTTGCATGCAAATGGATGGAAATAGAAAACACTATCCCGAGTGAGTTAACCCAGACCCCAAAGAGGAACATGGGATGTACTCACTCATAATTGGTTTCTAGCCATAAATAATGGTCACGGAGTGTATACTTGGTGAAACTAAAGAAGTTAAATAAGAAGGTGAACCCAAGGAAAAACATATAATTATCCTCTTGGCTATGGGAAGTAGACAAAATTGCCGGGGGAGAAAATTGGTATCTTGGGCGTGGGGTGAGATGGGGAGAGAAAAATGAGAAGGGGAGGATTGGGGGAACTTGGGAAAACAGAATGGTTGGGATAAAGGAAGGTTGGATAGGGGAGCACGGAGGCACAATTTTTAGTTAAGCAAGCCCCCTTGGGGTGGGCAAGAGACTTGAACCTAGAGGGGCTCCCAGGGGCCCAAGGCGATGTCCCCAGTTAGTTCCTGGGGCAGCTGAGGATAGGGAACCTGAAATGATCCTATCCTATAGCCATACAGATGAATATCTTGCATATCACCACAGAACATTCATCTGGTGATGGATGGAGATAGAGACAGAGACCCACACTGGAGCACTGGTCTGAGCTCCCAAGCTCCCAATGAGGAGCGGAAGGAGGGAGAACATGAGCAAGGATGCCAGGACCACGATAGGTGCACCCACCCACTGAGACAGTGGGGCTGACCTATTGGGAGCTCAACAAGGCCAGAAGGACTGTGACTGAAAAATCATGGGATAAAACCGGACTCTCTGAACATGGCGAACAATGAGGGCTGATTAGAAGCCAAGGACAATGGCACGGGGTTTTTATCCTACTTCATGTTCTGGCTTTGTGGGAGCCTAGCCAGTTTGGATGTTCACCTTCCTAGACATGGACGGATGGGGGAGGACCTTGAACTTTACATAGGGTAGGGAACCCTGACTGCTCTTTGTACTGGAGAGGGAGAGGAAGAGGAGTGGAGGGAGGGGGAAGAGGGGGAGGGGAGGGAAAATGGGAGGCTGGGAGGAGGCAGAAACTTTTTTTTTTTTTACTTTTCTCAATAAAATAAAATTAAAAAAAAAGAAACTCTCAGAGTGTGGCAGCATGGATAAGACCCGCACAAATACAAGCCAGATGGGGTCCAACACCTAAAACCAAGATGCTATTTGGAATGGTTGTCAGTTGACTTTAAGTTGACTGCCAAACCTTGACCCCTCCCTGGAGGAGGGTCAAGATTGCTTGCCAAGCCTTTGCCCATCCCCAGAGGAGTGTGAAGGCAACCCGCCAAACCTTGAAACAGTCTCCCAGTCTATTTAAACTGCTCCACAGAGAGTCCTTCTGTGTTGTGGTGTCACCCCTCTCCCCAGCGACTCCCATGGTTGAACTGGTGGCTTCACAGTTCCTCTAGGGATGCCTGACAGAGCAGAAATCCCATTAAACCTGGATATCCTTTACTTTGGCTTGATTGGGATTTTTGCATTGGCAGAGAGCTGGCATTAGGAAATATTCTTAACACTGACAAAGAAAAAAATCATTTTCTTCAATGGAATATAATCAAATATATCTACCATACACCAATGTAGAAGAAGATGGCCAGTATTAGTTGGCAAATACAAAATAAATTCCACTCATTTACAGTTTGTGGAGCCACAAACTGGTCCAGCCTCTCTGGAAATCACTGTCGTAAATTCTCAAAAAGTTAGAAATAAATCTACTATATGACCCAGATTTACCATTCCTTGGTATATGCCCAAAGGAAGTAACAACCTACTCTACAAATGCTTGCTTTGCTCAGCCCTGTTACTGCTGCTCTATTCACAACTAGAAAATGGAAACACACGAGTGCTTGCAACTGATTAAAGGAGAACAACTGTGGCACATTATATACCATGGAAAAGTATTTATATAGAAAAATAAAATCTTTAAAACTGTACAGTTCCCAGCCCCAAAAAGGAAATTTATGTTTGCAAATGATGGAGACCACTATAGAAAATTACAAGTCAAAATGCAGCGATGTAAAGACAGTTTCCAAAAATACATTTACAACACAACTTCAAACCTAAGGCTAAGGACAATTGTAGAAAAGGAGCCAGAGGAATAGCATGTTTGTTGCGAGTCTTCTTCCAGGAATTCCATGAATGTTTTCTCTAGGAATACTCAAAGTCTCGCCATAATATCTCCCTAAATATGAGCTAAACAAGGAAAATACCAAAGACATATCAAAGAACATAGGGGAAAGCCCATGAGTCCTCACTCATACACAAAGAACTAAACTAAGGAAGGCTGAGAATGGAGAAATACACAATCCACACTTGAGTAGTTTGCTTCACCAGTGAAACTATCTTAGAGGAAACTAAATTTTCATATGGAAGTGGCTATCAGTTTGGTGATCTCTCTTCTTAATCTTTTCAGTTTTATAAATATATTCCTAAAAAATTAAATTAACCCCTGTAGGCTGTAGAAGGAGCGGTGGGGTGCTTCCTGCCACCCGGCTAGCTTTACCCAAAATAATTACACAGAAACTGTATTCTTTTAAACACTGCTTGGCCCATTAGTTCTAGCCTCTTATTGGCTAATTCTCACATCTTAATTAACCCATTTCTAAATAATCTGTGTAGCACCACGAGCTGGTGGCTTACCAGGGAGATTCTTAACCTGCGTCTGCCTCGGAGAGGAGAATCATGGCGCCTGCCTGACTCGGCTTCTTTCTCCCAGCATTCTGTTTTGTCTACTCTGTCTAACTAGTTTTCTGTCCTATCAGGGCCAAGGCAGTTTCTTTATTAATTAATCAATGAAAGCAACACATAGAAAGCAACACCTACATCAGTAGGCCTAAAAAACTTAATATACTGTCTTAGGTTGGCTTCTAACTCAAGAGAGTCAACTGCTTTTGTGACCCTAGTGCTTCCTTCCCCAAGGAAGAACAAAGTATTTCATTATCCAACACCAGTAAAAATCAGGAAAACAAGCATACAAGAAACATTATAGAGATTGAGCAGGTTATATTTAGGAATATGTACAAATGCTCCCCATCCCTCCCCCTCCGCCCTGCAAACTCACACATATGTATGTAGCAATTAAAAAAAAAAAGGTCAAGAATTTGAAAGAGAACAAGGTGGCTTGTTTGGGAACTTATTGGTCAAAGAAATGAAATGAAGAAATAATGTAACTATAATCTCAAAATAAAAGAGAAATCTATCTTAAAAGAATAAATGTTTAGAAAGAAAAAGAGGCAATAGTATATGCAACACTTAAGAGCTCAAGTTTGAAAGTTGTTTTCCTTTGAGATAATAACGGAAGGTAATAAGTCCTTCATTTTGGGTCTACGAACAGCCTGTAATTCCTAAGCTAGTGAAAAGATTTTACAAAATAGTTGATATAAAATGATAGGGTCCCAAATCATTTTTCAACCCAATGAACTATTCAAGAACAATTATGTAGAAACACATATGTAACACTACACACAATACAAATTAATAGAGTTTGATATTTTCCTTTTTATCTATTAGTTATTTGGTAGTCATGAATATCACTGGATGGACTGATTACTTAGGAGGTGGCATAAGTTTCATAAGTACTCTTACTGACTGGATTGTTTATTTACCTGGCTTCATGAGTATTCTGGCTCCATCTCTAAGAGCAGGCATAGTCAACGCACTACCTAAGTCTGCAACTTGCCAAAGGAAAGATATATATCTGGGCTGCAGTGACATTATCTAGAAAATGGAACAAATAAAATATATAGCTGGATAAATCAGACACTATAAGGCTTTTATTAACAAGTTAACTACTAAGTGTCCTTAAAACTTATATTTGCACATAGTACATATCTTACTGAAACAATCTCTCTTTTAAATTATTTGATTGAAGATAGATTTCACACAATATATCCTGATTACAGTTTTTCTCCAACTCTTTTCCCATCTGTCTCCACCCACTTTCTGTCTCTGATTAGAAAGCAACAGGAGCCTAAGATATAGTAATAAAATATGAAGAAACAAAAATATATTGGAATAAGACAAAATAATCAAGCAGAAGGAAATGAACCCACGGAAAGGCTTGAGAAAGAGATACAGACACAGAGTCCCATTCATTCATAAAGGACTCCTATAAAAATGAAAAACAAGAATCAATTATCTATACACAAAAAGACATGCAGGGTAAATAAAAACAAAAAAGAAAAAACACTTTAAAAAGGATAATATTAAAAAAACCAAATCATCATCATCATCAACAACAATAACCAAAAATAAAACAAACAACAACAACAAAACACAAAAGAAAAAAAGCCCTGACACAATTCTGTAGGAAAAGGAACTTCCTAAGATGATGCTGAACTGGTTTTCTGTTTGTCTTGTAACACTGGGCATGTCATCCACCCATAAGAGTTTTCTTCACTTTCCTAGCGGAAACTAAATTTTCATTTGAAAGTGGTTACTCAGTTTGAGGATGTTCTTCCTTATCTTTTCAGTTTTATAAATCTGGTTCTTAAAAAATTTAGTTAGCCCTTTTAGGCCTAAAAAAAATAATGTGTTGACTAAAATGGCCTCTAACTCAAAGACATAACGTTCTTTGTCCTCCCAGTGCTTGAGTTAAAAGGTGTTGTACAAAGCTCAGTCATCATCCTCTGGTTGTTTATAATACAAAAAGTATGCTTCATTCACAGTGTTTTCAAATAGTAATTTTTCTATGATAATCTATTATTTTGTAAGTTATTGTATCTTATGCCACTCAAATGCAAAGGAAATTTGGCTTACTGTGGAGGTTTCTATCAGAATATTCCCTATAGACTTAAATATGTCATTATAAGAGGTGTGACATTTTTTTTAGAACGATGTGTTACTGTGGACCGACACCAAGGTTTCCCAACTCTATTCATTCCCAGTTAGCTCTTTGTGCCTCAAGATGTGTGCTATAGTACCACGCATGCCACCACAACTATCATGTATCCTCTGAGATGTACGTCTCAAATAAACTCTGCAAGTTGCTTTGATCATGGGTGCTTTTGACAGGGAGGCAGAAGAGTAACTAAAATACATTCATATGTTCAACAGGAGTACAAACAACAAACAACTTGGTAGAAAAATTAGAGATACTACTTTTAAAAAAAGAATGAAAAGAGCTAATTTAACAGCAGGACACATTTCTTTTGTCATAACTAAGTAATTATTCACAACCTTAGTAAAACATATTTATAGCTAAGATTTAATTTGAGCATGTATTATTTTATTCTTTGAAACAGTACTAATTCAGAGACTAAAAATATTGTTACATACTTCGAGACTTAATTATGTGCATATGTGTGTGCATACGTATTCTTGAGAATGCAGTGACTAAAAGACCTGCAGAAGGTATTACAACTAAATTATAGAATTAATTGAAAGTTATCAACGTTATAATCTTTAATTTTTTTCACCTACATGTAAAACTTTAAACTTCGAAACAGAAATATTTTATATCATCTCCCTAAAAGAAAATTTCCTCTTTATATAGTAATTACTTACCACACCAGGTAAACAACTTTCCATCTCTGGAATGGGAACATCACTGTAGTTACGACAGTAGATTCCAGGAGATCCAGTAGAAGAATCAGATGAGCTATCAGGACTTGAAGGCATGTTGGAATTTATTTGTATAAGCTTGGCAGTAATTACCTGAAAATAATAATATATTCAATAATTAAGATGAATTTTGTGCAAAATACAGAACCAAGAAATAAAAAGGCTATTCTTTCAAGATTATTTTTGAGAGCACATTAAAAACTTATTATAATATGAACTTTTCCTATGCTTGGAAGACTGTCTGCAGAATACTGTTATATATTAAATTCCATAAATCGTAAAGTCATCTATCATCAGTATACCTTTTGAAAAGTCTATAATATCTTTAGATTATTTATATAACAGAATGCAATGCAAATGATATATAAAATTTATAAATATATAGTTTGGTGGACCGTGAAAAGAAAAACATTTGCAAATGATCAGTAGGTATGAAATTATTTTCTTGTATGTAATTCTTGGACCTATCAGGAAGATCATAGTTTACTTCCTTTATCTAAAGTCCTCTGACATCTCTCCTTTTATATTGAATCTAATTACTTTTTGAGAAATAACCTCACTCTGTAGGTCTGACAGGCCTGAAATTTAGTATATAAACCAGGCTAGCATAAATAGAGATCCACTCAGTAAGCAGATTAACCTCAGTCTACCACATGCTGGAATTAAAGTGTGCAATATCACATTAGTAGCTACCTGGTTATTTATAAGATAACTTGATGTGGGATTTTCCTCTGTATGCCACAAATACGTTTTATTACCATTGGTTAATAAAGAAGCTGCTTTGGCCTGTGGCAGGGCAGAAAAAAAGCTATGCAGAAATACTAATCTGAAGGCTGGGAGAAAGAAGCCAGAGTGAGAGATGCCAAGAAGCTGTCGAAGGAGACAGACACTGGAACCTTACAGGTTAACCTCAAGCCTCATGGCAATACATAAAATAATAGAAATGGGTTAATTTTAGATGTAAAAGTTAGCTAATAAAAAAAGCTGAGCTAATAAACCAAGCAATGCTTTAATTTATATAGTTCCTGTGCTATTATTCAGGTCTAAGCAGCCAGGAAATGAACAAGCAGTCTCTGTCTACACTACTGCCACAAAAAGATGCACACTAAATATTGTTCAATAAACTTGACCAATAATAAGTGGCACAAATACTGAATTTAAGGAAATATTTGAGAACTATATTTACTTACTGATTTATCTTTCAAATTTAATTGTTCAACTAGTTTTCTGTCATCTTCAGGCTCTATCAACTCACCACCTACAAACAGTTCAATTTTTGTATGGGCTACATTGGCATTAATACGACTGAGAATGCAGCGTCGCACAGAACTGATGGTATCATTTGTATGAGAAAATATGTCTATATCATCAACTTGTCTCCCTTGCTTTGGGAAGCGAACTATAAGAGACAAGTGTTTCCCACGAAATGCCCTGGGGAGAAAAACATTAAATTAACAACTGAAACAGAGTCTCAGAAATATTCAATAAATAGTTAAAAATAGGAAGATATGAATTTGTTTCTTATTTAAAAAGTAGTAGTTAACTTGTTTTAAGTTTATTGTGAGAAATATTATGACTTTTGAATTACAAAGTAACTCGATTAGTTAATCAACTAGCATTCTCATGGTAACAAAAGTCTCCCTAACTGTGGTGAGGCATAATCACAAAACACCTCAAAAAGCTTAATTTATTAAAACTATATTGAATTCTTTTGAGGTGTTAATGATTTTTAAAAAATAGTTGATTTCTGTATGATAATAAAAGCAAGAAGAGAATGTCAGATCATCTTCCACTAGAGATACTAGAGTTACAAATGATTGTTGAGTTGTCATGTTATGCTAAAAATGAATCTCTTGAAAAACAAGTGACCTTAATGATTGAGTCTTTTCCCAAAAATCTTCATTAAGACTATTTCAGCTGAAAGTATGTTCTGGCAAAGTATTTACAAGTATGAGTGTTAAAAAGTGTAGTTTCATACACACATACATGCATTATATGTAGGTTACGTAAGTGTATGCACAGTATGTGATTTTTAAAAATATTTTCATATTCCCGGGCGGTGGTGGCACATGCCTTTAATCCCAGCACTTGGAAGGCAGAGGCAGGCAGATCTCTGTGAGTATGAGGCCAGCCTGGTCTACAAGAGCTAGTTCCGGGACGGACACCAAAGCTACAGAGAAACCCTGTCTCGAAAAATCAAAAAAAAAATTTCATATATAGAATGAGCTATTTTAGAGATATAATTGAATTCTAATCAAAATTCACTTAGTTTCCGTCACATTTTAAAACATTTACTTAAAACAATATGTGTATGGGTATTCTGTGTGCATGCATGTATGTCCGTGCACCATGTGTCTCTGGTACCTGTAGAGGATAGACGAGGGTACTAGATGCCCTGAATATGTAATTATGAAGAATGTCAGTTATCTTAAAAAGGATGAGTATTGAACCTAGAACCTTTGGAAGAGCAGTTAGTGTTCTCAACTCCTTAAATAACTTCTCAGTCTCTAAATTTCACACACTTTATGTTAACCATATGCAAATAGGTTAATCAAGCCTAAAGGTAACATTAGTGAATGTTTGCAATCACAATTAATAATAATAACAAAAATAAATTTGTTAAGAAGCAACAAAATAATTTGTTCGTTGGGAGTCACAACATGATGAACTCTATTAAAGGTTTGAAGCACTAAAAAAAGTAGAAAATCACTAACATAAAAAGTTTTCTTTTTGTAGTATCATGTATATGAATTCAAAATTTGAAAAAACTTGTATCTCAATTTGTGAAGGCAACCTTCTAAAATACATATTTCAATTCAATGGTTTTTAAACTACCAGAACTTGATCAAAAGCTTGACAAATTATCACATATCCTGTCATCATAAGTAAGATCTAAAAAAAATAAATACTATTCAGAATGAAAATCTTTTACTTATAGGCTATAATAAACGCCTTACACTTAGAAATAGCAACCAGCTTCCTTAATTTTAAATATGGGACAACTAAAACTACATATTATAGATTATTATATGACATTTATGATTATTAAAATATGACAAACACTGAAGTCTGAATAAGCATTTTTAAGATTAGTCTTTTAAACTCAATCCAGGGAAGAAGGTAGATTAACTAAAGGACCCTTCGCTCACTTTCTCCAAATATAATCAATCCATCATCCCTCTAATAATCCCCATCTTCAGCTCATCCAAAAACAGATCTCTAGCATCTTTCACAACAGCCTTGTGAACATAAAATATTCTAGGGTAACACTTAACCAAGCAAGTAAAAATTTGCATGATAAAAACTTAAAAGACATTGAAGAAAGAAACTGAAAAAGATATCAGGAGATGGAAAGATCTCTCATGTGCATGGATCCAGAAGATAACAGTACCTCAATAAAACCCCTGGCCCTGCTCCTGGCCTGGGAAGGAGAAATAAAGAAGATCTGAGAAAACTGAAAGCATGGGGATGGAAGAAAAAGGGGGAGGGCAGAAGGGAAGGAGGAGAGAAAAGGAATGGGAAGAAGATTTTGAGGGAACTGAATAGTCAAGATGGGGGGAAGGAAAGAGACAGAGGGCAAGGTAAGAGATATCTTAATTGAGGGAGCCATTATGGGGATAGCAAAAAAACTAGCACTAGATTCCAGGGTCACAAGAATGATCCCAGGCAAGACCCTATGCATTATTGAAGAGGGTGCCTGAACTGGCCTTGCCTTGTAGTCAGATTAATGATTATCTTAAATGTCATAAATGTAACCATAGTACTTCCATCCAGCAACTGATGGAAGCAGATGAGGAGAACCACAGCAGAGCACTGGGCTGAGCTCCCAAAGTCCAGCTGAAGAGCAGAAGGAGTGAGAATATGAGCAAAAATGTCAAGACCATGAGTGGAATAACCACTGAAACTGCTTACCTAACTTAATGAGAACTCACCCACTCTGCTCAGAACAGGGAAAGCACCAGCATACAACAAAACTAGGCCTTCAGAATGTGGGTGACTGTTTTATGGATGGGGCAGACTGTGGGGTCAGTGACAGTGGGACTAGAATTTATCCCTATTGTCTGTACTGGTTGTTTGGAACCCATTCTCATAGGAGGGAGACCTTTTTCAATCTAGATACAGTAGTGGAATTCCTATGTTCTTCCTCAAAACAATGTGTCTTACCCTCTCTGAAAAGTGGAAACTTGGATTGTTAGGTAAAACGAAAAAAAAAAGGACAGCTTTTTTTTTAAGACAGCTTTTTATTTAATAAAATAAAAAAGAACTGCCTGAGCTATCACCATCCCAGATTTCAAGTTTATTACAGATTTATAAGTAATAAAAAATGAAAAGGCATTTGCACGAAACATATACGTTGACCAGTGTATCAAACCGAAGGCCAACATAAGAATGAAAAAACCCACAGACACCTGATTTTTAATAAAGAAGCCAGAAACATACACTAGAAAAAAAAAACCAACCAAACTGCACCTTCAACAAAGAGTGCTGGTGGAACTGAATGGCTGCATGCAAAAGAATGCAAATAGATCCATACATAACACCATGAACAAAACTCAAACTTCAAAAAGATGAAAGATTAAACTGTATTCCCTGAACCCCAAAGAAGAGAAAATGGGGGTATAGCCTTGAACTCATGGCACACAAAAAAAGACTTCCTGAACACAAAGAACACTGTTAACACAGACTCTTAAGATCAACAATTAATAAATGGGACCTTCTGAAGCTGAGAAGCTTCTGCACAACCAGGGGCACTGTCATTTGATCAAAGAGGCAGCCTATATAATGTGAAAAGATTTTATCCACAGGTATCTCCTAGGAAAAGGAGGTGGGAAGTGCTAAGAGTCAGAGGGGAAGGAGGGCACCAGAACAAGGACCTCTAAATCAACATGATTAAAGTTCAAATGAACTCAAGAGTGGAGCAGCATTTTACATGGCCTGCGGTGGTATGCACTATGTCCTTTACATTATTTTGTGGGATTAACAAGTAAGTGTATGTATGAATCTGTCTCTGCTTCTTTTATCTTCCTGGGTTAGTTTCCTTCTGTTTCTTTTGTTCAATCCTGATGTGTTGGTTTTGTTTAGTTTATCAAAATGTATTGTATTATTAACTCTTAGAGACCTCTTTCTTTCTTAATGAATCGCGATGGATTGTGAGGTGCAGAAACAAGAGCAGAGGTAGAAAACACTCATATCAGAATATATTATGTGAAAAAATTATTTTCAATAAAAGGATAAAAACAGAAGAGACTTTTGACAATATAATATCCCATCAAATGAAGGTCCCATGATTGTAGTCAATGCACTCTGGAATCAGTTTATAGCTGGCCTTAACTACATTATAGAGTTAAAGACTAGCCAAACACACAGCAGTCTGTATCACAAAAACATGGGGGAGTAGTGAGGAATGAACTTCAAAATAGATTAACTGTTACACTTAACAGGTAGTAACAACTCGGAAAAACAAAATAAAAAAATTGTAGTTAAGGGATGAGTGTTTTATTAGACTATAACTAGATATAAAATATTTCCTCAAAGTTCATACTTTTAAAAAAGTAAAATACATTAAAATGTAAATGGCATTCACATTTTGCTAAATAACACTGTAAGAAAATATTAGTTGCAAGTTACTCTTAGATCAAGTTTACAAACCTTGACAAAGGAAGAATAATTTGTTCCCCATGATAATCACTGTCACATTCACTTATGTACTCTCTTAAAACCGTTAATACACGAACCATCTGAATGGCTTCCTGTCTTGTACAACTAATAGTGTCTTTTTCACTATCCAAATCACACAACATGCCATATGAGGCTTTCAAGCGATCAAAGCAAGTCTGAATAAAATCTTCATGGATAGCTACCTGCAAATGTGTCAAACAGAAAACATTACAATAGTTGCTTGTAAAAAAAAACACCAAACATGACAACAAAAAGCAAAAAAAAAAATAATAATAACGTAAAAGCAATTCTCAATTACAATTATAACTAATCACAATAAATACAATTTTTTTAATAAAAAGCCTTAATATGAAACCAAGTAGGGAACACATTAATATTCTCATTAAAAAAAAAACTGAATCTTTCTTTCACACCTACACTGAGAAACATGCATGTATACATATACACACACAGAAATAAGCACAAAAAATAAAATGTATAGCTAAAAGTAATAATAAAAAAATGAGCTAGGGTTCCTTCATATGACTACAGTCCCAGGATCCAGAAGGCTGAGGAAAGAGGAATACCATGAATTCAGTAATTCCAGACCAGTCTGGGCTACATACAATTTGTGAATCTTTCTCTCACCAAAGCAATTCCCCAAAACAAAAACAAAATAAAAAGCAACAAAAACGGTCATAAAAATATGTCTTTAGTTAATACTGTACAAATAAAATAACCAATTCCTAATTCATATTAAGTTTACAATGCACTAATAGTGGGAGATCTCAACACTCTTCTTTCAACAATGGACAGGTCAATCAGACAGAAACCTAACAGAGAAATAAGAGAATTAATGGAGGCAATGAATCAAATGGAGTTAACAGACATCTATAGAACATTCCACCCAAATAGGAAAGAATATACCTTCTTCTCTGCAGCTCATGGAACCTTCTCGAAAATTGACCACATCCTCAGTAACAAAGCAAACTTCCACAGTTACAAAAAAAAATTCATAACCTCTTGTGTCTTATCAGATCACCATGGACTAAAGTTAGAATTCAACAACAATGCTACCCCCAGAAAGCCTACAAACTCATGGAAACTGAACAGTCAACTATTGACCCACAACTGGATCAAAGAAGAAATAAAGAAAAAAATTAAAGTCTTCCTTAAATTCAATGAAAATAAAGAAACAACGTACTCAAACTTATGGGACACTATGAAAGCAGTCCTAAGGGGAAAGTTCATAGCCCTAAGTGCCCACTTAGAGAAAACAGAGAAAGCATACATTGGAGACCTAACAGCCCACCTGAATGCTCTAGAAAAAAAAAAGCAGACTCACCTAAGAGGAGTAGAAGACTGGAAATAATCAAACTGAGGGCGGAAATCAACAAAATAGAAACAAAGAAAACAATCCAAAGAATCAATGAAACAAAAAGCTGGTTCCTAGAGAAAATCAACAAGATTGATAAACCCCTATCCAAATTAATCAAATGGCAGAGAGCGAAAATGCAAATTAATAAGATCAGAAATGAAAACGGGGACATAACCACAGACATAGGGGAAATTCAGAGAATCATTAGATCTTACTACAAATGTCTATATGCCACAAAACTGGAATATGTAAAAGAAATGGACACTTTTTTAGGTAAATACCATATACCAAAGTTAAATCAGGACCAGGTGAACAATCTAAATAGACCTGTCAGTCGTGAAGAATTAGAAGCGGTTATCAAAAACCTCCCTACCAAAAAAAAGCCCAGGACCAGATGGTTTCAATGCAGAATTCTACCAGAACTTCCAAGAAGACCTAATACCTGTACTCCTTAAGATATTTCACAACAGGGGGCCGGCCCTTTGTTCGCTGGACGCCCAGGCAGCGGGGAGATCGGATCCGGGTGCCAGGAGGGCCATCGCTGGGGTGAGTGAGTTTCTGGCTGCTGCGGCAGCCCGGGACAGGGAGCTCAGACATTCCCCCATCCCTCCTGCACTTCCTGGTCAGTCTGCGGGGGATGTACTCCTTGATACCTCTTCTCCATTCCTGTCCCACACAGCTTGCACCCAAGGCCCTCAACCACTACCTCTGACCCCCCCTCCCCTCTTTGAACCACACAACAGCTCCCAGCTCAGCCTGTTTGGGCACTGGGACAGGGTCCGAATTGGGAGGACATTCGGGAGGGTGGTGGCTCCTTTGTCTAGGTGGCCGGCCTGCACCAAGTGTGGCCGGCCCTTTGTTCGCGGGACGCCCAGGCAGCGGGGAGATCGGATCCGGGTGCCAGGAGGGCCATCGCTGGGGACGGTCCCTGCTTCTACACTGAAGAGATACACCCAGAGACACAGGCACAGCAATGACAGGACCAAGACACCAGGCCTCTCTTGGCTTCATTTGAAAGAGGAGATGGGAAGGCGCCAATGCAAGAATTCCTCCAACAACCTGAAAGGCAACATGACATCACCAGAACCCAGGGATCCCGAAATAAGAAGAATTGTACACCCTACTCCAGAAGAAGTAGAAGAAATCGACTCAAAAGTGAATTATTTGAAAATAATAGAAGACCTTAAACAGGAGGTGAAAAACTGCCATAAACAATTAGAGATTACAAACAAAAAGGTAGAGGAAATGAATAAATCGCTCAAAGATACCCAAGAAAACCAAGATAAACAAGAAAATGCAATCAAACAGGTAAGGGAAATGGTTCAAGACCTGAAGAATGAAATGGAAGTAATGAAGAAAACTCAAACCGAGGGAAGGTTGGAGACCGAAAATCTGGGTAAACGAACAGGAACTACAGAGACAAGTACTACCAACAGATTACAAGAGTTAGAAGAAAGAATGTCAGACACTGAAGATACCATAGAGAAAATTAACACACTGATCAAAGAAAACAGCAAAACCAACAAATTCTCATCACAAAACATTCAGGAAATATGGGACACAATAAAAAGACCAAACCTAAGAATAATTGGTATAGAAGAAGGAGAGGAAGTACAGCTCAATGGTTCAGAAAATATATTTAATAAAATTATAGAAGAAAACTTTCCCAACCTAAAGAAAGATATTCCTTTGAAGGTTCAAGAAGCATACAGAACACCGAATAGACTGGACCAAAAAAAAAACATCTCCATCTCCTCGCCATATAATAATCAGAACACAAAACATACAAAATAAAGAAAGAATATTAAGAGCTGCAAAGGAAAAAGGTCAAGTTACTTATAAAGGTAAACCTATCAGACTTACACCTGACTACTCTATGGAAACGATGAAAGCCAGATGGTCCTGGATAGATGTACTGCAGAAGCTAAGAGAACATGGATGTAAGCCCAGACTACTATACCCAGCCAAGCTTTCATTCACTATAAATGGAGAAAACAAAATTTTCCAGGATAAAAACAAATTTAAACAATTCGTAGCCACAAATCCAGCCTTACAGAAAGTAATAGAAGGAAAATCACAAACCAAGGAGACCAACAATGACCACAATAACTCAAACATCTAGACACCCTTCACCAGCACAACTAAAAGAAGGCAAACACACAAACTCTATGACTAAAAAAGTGACCGGAGTTAACAACCACTGGTCATTAATATCCCTTAATGTCAATGGACTCAACTCACCTATAAAAAGGCACAGGCTAAGAGATTGGATACGCAAACAGGATCCAACATTCTGCTGTTTACAAGAAACACACCTCAACCACAAAGACAGGCACCTACTTAGAGTAAAGGGATGGGAAAAGGTTTATCAAGCAAATGGACCTAAGAAACAAGCAGGTGTGGCCATACTAATTTCTATCAAAGTTGACTTCAAACTTAAATCAATCAGAAGAGATGGAGAGGGATATTTTATACTCATAACAGGAACAATTGATCAGGATGAGGTCTCAATCCTGAATATCTATGCCCCTAATATAAAAGCACCCACATATGTAAAAGAAACACTACTAAAACTCAAGGCTGCCATCAAACCGCACACACTAATAGTAGGAGATCTCAACACTCCTCTTTCACCAATGGACAGGTCAATCAGACAGAAACCTAACAGAGAAATAAGAGAATTAATGGAGGTATTGAATCAAATGGACTTAACAGACATCTATAGAACATTCCACCCAAATAGGAAAGAATATACCTTCTCTGCAGCTCATGGAACCTTTTCGAAAATTGACCACATCCTCGGTAACAAAGCAAACTTCCACAGTTACAAAAAAAATATCCATAACCACATGTGTTATCAGATCACCATGGACTAAAGTTAGAATTCAACAACAATGCTACCCCCAGAAAGCCTACAAACTCATGGAAACTGAATAGTCAACTATTGACCCACACCTGGATCAAGGAAGAAATAAAGAAAGAAATTAAAGTCTTCCTTGAATTCAATAAAAATAAAGAATCAACATACTCAAACTTATGGGACACTTTGAAAGCAGTCCTAAGGGGAAATTTCATAGCCCTTAGTGCCCACTTAAAGAAAACAGAGAAAGCATACATTGGAGACTTAACAGCCCATCTGAAAGCTCTAGAAAAAAAGAAGCAGACTCACCTAGGAGAAGTAGAAGACTGGAAATAGTCAAACTGAGGGCTGAAATCAACAAAATAGAAACACAGAAAACAATCCAAAGAATCAATGAAACAAAAAGCTGGTTTCTGGAAAAAATCAACAAAATCGATAAACCCCTATCCAAACTAATCAAACGGCAGAGAGAGAATTTGCAAATTAATAAGATCAGAAATGAAAAGGGGGACATAACCACAGACATAGAGGAAATTCAGAGAATCATTAGATCTTACTACAAAAGCCTGTATGCCACAAAACTGGATAATGTAAAAGAAATGGACACTTTTTTAGATAAATACCATATACCAAAGTTAAATCAGGACCAGGTGAACAATCTAAATAGACCTGTCAGTCGCGAAGAATTAGAAGCTGTTATCAAAAACCTCCCCACCAAAAAAAAGCCCAGGACCAGACGGTTTCAATGCGGGAATTCTACCAGAATTTCCAAGAAGACCTAATACCTATACTCCTTAAGGTATTTCACAATATAGAAACAGAAGAGTCATTGCCAAATTCCTTTTATGAAGCTACCGTCACTCTGATACCAAAACCACACAAAGACTCAACCAAGAAAGAGAATTACAGGCCAATCTCACTCATGAACATTGACGCAAAAATCCTCAACAAAATACTGGCAAACCGTATCCAAGAACACATTAGAAAAATTATCCATTATGATCAAGTAGGCTTCATCCCAGAGATGCAAGGCTGGTTCAACATTCGAAAATCTATCAATGTAATCCATCATATAAATAATCTGAAAGAAAAAAACCATATGATCATTTCATTAGATGCTGAAAAAGCTTTTGACAAAATTCAACATCCCTTTATGATAAAAGTCTTGGAGAGATTAGGGATACAAGGGTCATACCTAAATATAATAAAAGCTATTTACAGCAAACCGACAGCTATCATCAAACTAAACAGAGAGAAACTCAAAGCCATCCCACTTAAATCAGGAACACGACAAGGCTGTCCACTCTCTCCATACCTCTTCAATATAGTGCTTGAAGTTTTAGCAATAGCAATAAGACAACATAAGGGGATCACGGGGATTCTAATTGGAAAGGAAGAAGTTAAACTTTCGTTATTTGCAGATGATATGATAGTGTACATAAGCGACCCCAAAAACTTCACCAAAGAACTCCTACAGCTGATAAACACCTTTAGTAATGTGGCCGGATACAAGATCAACTCCAAAAAATCAGTCGCCCTCCTATACTCAAAGGATATGGAAGCAGAGAGGGAAATCAGAGAAGCATCACCTTTCACGATAGCCACAAACAGCATAAAATACCTCGGGGTAACTCTAACCAAAGAAATGAAGTATCTATTTGACAAGAACTTTAAAGCATTGAAGAAAGAAATTGAAGAGGATACCAGAAAGTGGAAGGATCTCCCTTGCTCGTGGATTGGTAGGATCAACATAGTAAAAATGGCAATCCTACCAAAGGCAATTTATAGATTCAATGCAATCCCCATCAAGATCCCATTAAAATTCTTCACTGATCTTGAAAGGACAATAATCAACTTTATATGGAATAACAAAAAAACCCCGGATAGCCAAAACAATCTTATACAATAAAGGTACTTCTGGAGGCATTACCATCCCTGACTTTAAACTCTATTACAGAGCTACAGTAATGAAAACAGTGTGGTATTGGCATAAAAATAGAGAAGTTGACCAATGGAATCGTATAGAAGACCCGGATCTTAACCCACAAGTCTGTGAACACCTCATTTTCGATAAAGGTGCTAAAAATATACAATGGAAGAAAGAAAGCATCTTCAACAAATGGTGCTGGCACAACTGGATGTCAACCTGTAGAAGAATGAAAATAGACCCATACCTATCACCATGCACAAAACTCAAGTCCAAATGGATCAAAGACCTCAATATCAATCTGAACACACTGAACCTGATAGAAGAGAAAGTGGGAAGTACACTACAACAGATGGGCACAGGCGATCGCTTCCTAGGTATAACCCCAGCAGCACACTCAGTAAGGGCAACATTGAATAAATGGGACCTACTGAAACTGAGAAGCTTCTGTAAAGTAAAAGACACTGTCACTAAGACAAAAAGGCAACCCACTGACTGGGAGAAGATCTTCACCAACCCCGCAACAGACAAAGGTTTGATCTCCAAAATATATAAAGAACTCAAGAAACTAGATTTTAAAATGCTAATTAACCCAATTAAAAAATGGGGCACTGATCTGAAGAGAGAATTCTCAACAGAAGAAGTTCAAATGGCCAAAAGGCACTTAAGGTCATGCTCAGCCTCCTTAGCGATCAGGGAAATGCAAATCAAAACAACATTGAGATATCACCTTACACCTGTCAGAATGGCTAAAATCAAAAACACTAATGATAGCCTTTGCTGGAGAGGCTGTGGAGAAAGGGGTACCCTCATCCATTGCTGGTGGGAATGCAAACTTGTGCAACCACTTTGGAAAGCAGTGTGGCGGTTTCTCAGGAAAATTGGGATCAACCTACCCATGGACCCAGCAATGCCACTCTTGGGAATATACCCACGAGCTGCCCGATCATATGACAAGGACATTTGTTCAACTATGTTCATAGCAGCATTATTTGTAATAGCCGGAACCTGGAAACAACCTAGATGCCCTTCAATGGAAGAATGGATGAAGAAAGTATGGAATATATATACATTAGAATACTACTCAGCGGTAAAAAACAATGACTTCGCGAATTTTGCATGCAAATGGATGGAAATAGAAAACACTATCCTGAGTGAGGTAACCCAGACCCAAAAGGATGAACATGGGATGGACTCACTCATAATTGGTTTCTAGAGATAAATAAAGGTCAGTGAGTCTATAATTTGATATCCTAAAGAAACTAAATAAGAAGGTGAACCGAAAGAAAAACATATAGCTATCCTCCTGGTTATGGGAAGTAGACCAGATTGCCGGGCAAAAATTTGGGATCTTGGGGGTGTGGTGGGAGGGGGGGTGAGGGGAGAGGGGGAGAGAAATGTGAGAAGGGGAGGATGGGGGGAACCTGGGGAAACGGGATGTTTGGGATAAAGGAAGGTTGGTTAGGGGAGCAGAGAAGCACACATCTTAATTAAGGGAGCCATCTTAGAATAGAAAAAAATAATAAAAAAAAAACAGTTTCCAATAGAGAGAGCTTAAAGCTGCCTAACAGGTACTCAAACAGGTAAAATATAAATCAACAGGTAAAGTATACAATAATCAACAAACACAGCATATTAATTATAATGCAGCTATGGCAAGTGTGCATATTAAATATAAAACTTATTCTACAACATTTTCATAAAAAATGCTGTTTATGGCAAAATCTTCTCAAGTTTTGCCAATTAAGATATTAAACTCTTAATTTAAACCAGTAGCCTGTCTGGTACAAAAGGGCAGGATAAAAGCTAAAAAATGGCTTGATCCCCAGATGATTATTGCTACAATTCACACAACTGTATTTTGCTAATGTTATAGCAAAAAAAATCCCTTAAAGGATTTTATGTTAAATTTTACAAATGGCTCTTCCAATGGAGGAACTGCATATATGGCTAATAATAAAAAAAATATTATGGAGCATAATAAGGCTCCTTGTAAGCAGCTTATGAAACTTGCAAGTAGATCCAGATGCAAACGGATCTGACACGATAACACCAAGCTGACCTTTGCTAGGGCAAGGTGGAAAAGCCCTTGCAATGCATTACGAAAAAACCCGACCTATATATATTTGGGGTCGAGGATATGTTTATGCTTTTTTCACAGAAAGAAAATAAAAGCTGGGCCTGATGTCGAGGCTGCGCTGCGGACACAGAGGAGTCCCTGAGGCGATTGCAGAGAGGTCCTTAGTCTGGCTTTTCCTGCCCCCAAGGAGAGGAGACCCTGATAACAGAACCTGCTGCTCCACTCTACAGGGTGTCAATTCTGCCTCCTGAGTCCAGGGAGACCCGGCTGAGATAATGCCAGGATGTGCTTCAGATAGCTGAATCCAGCTCACCTCACCCAGGAATCCCACCGGCCCTGAAGTACAAGTGCTAAACTGCTTCTGCAGCTTGAACTCTGGTCTGCTTTGGAGCTGAGATGCAGACTGGACATCAGACTGTTTTAATCTCTGGGACACAGAACTCATTTTAATTAAAATACTAACCTCTTCACTTAAGAAGGGGAAAGATTGGGGTTCCTGTGACTGTTGCTCAGAGTCCGGAAATGGTGGTATTTGACAACAATGTATGTCATTGTACTCTTACTGAAATTGATCTAATGATATTTGTAACTGCTTATAGATGTCGGGAAAGGTTTGACACATGCTGTAAAGTGTTTGGGTTTAATGCATATGTTAAGAATTTTAGATTTTGATCCCTTTTTCACCTCCCTAATTGATGGCAGGCAAGCACACGTAACTTTTTGTGGAGTAGGCATTTAGGAAGGAGGACATACCATGGGCCAGACTAAAAGGTGAATACTGGGTTTGGAAGGTGCCCCTTTCTTCTTGTCTGGAGATGGAGTTATTGGTGCCAAAATTATATCATATCTTTTGTTTAAGGAGCACCTCACAGATTTTTCATTAATGATAGATACAGGGGCCCAATGACGGGAGTTAGTGTGGATCCTCACCTAAATTTCAAACCATACAGAGGCCGTACAGGCCGGCTCAACATGGCATGGTTTTTAGGTACGAGGGCGCTCTCCACATAGCCTAAGACAGGGTGCCCGGTGATCTGCTTACTTTAATCCTACTAGATACCTTTTATTTGAGAAGCTCCAAGAAACTAATGCTACTCATAAGGCACCCCTCTGTTCCCAGGAGAGGTAAATTGCTTCACCAGTCGAGAGGAGGGTCTCTCCTTGTCCCAGTCCCTTCTCCTTTAGATCTGACACCATGGTTGACTCTGTCTTGGTGCCCTCCACCTATAACTACTTGCCTTTATATAAGAAAGGAGGAATATGTTGGGAGCCGTTTCCCCCCTAAAGATTGTTACAGAAACCATCACCTTGGGGAGCCTGCAGGGAACCCCAAACCCATAATTATGTTAAGAATAGTCCTATTGGCAAAACCTGCCCCACACCCAATTAGCTATTCGCTAATTGCTAACGAACCTAATCTGATAGCGGAACTGCCTTAAATTCCAGCTATCCAGGGAACTAGGTGTGGCAACTCCTGACTTCTTGGCCTACCTGACCGGATGTAGGTTACGTGACTGGGACCACGCGGCCAGATTCCATGCTCCTGTGCCCTGCTCCCCAAGCCCTCATTCAGGGGGTATATAAGTTGTTACCCTGTCCCTAATAAATGGAGGCTTTGACAAAAAAAAAAAAAAAAGAAAAAAAAAAAAGAAACCAATGGAAACATATAAAGCTAAATGTACTCTTTTCTAAGTATATTTCAACAACAGTGCAGTTTTCTTTCTCATTTTCTGTTCATTTGTTCATCATTAAATAAAAGTATATTATTTTGGAAAAAAAAAACAGAATACATCATACCTACTAACTCTTTAACTGAAGATGCTAAAGAGGCTTCTATAACAAAATTCAACTAATACTTAAAAATGTCTTTGAAAACAAAAAAGTTATGGAATAAAATGCAACTGTCCTCCAACTAAGACATCATACTTAACAAAATAAAAAAGTTAACAAACAAAGTAATGAAGCACTTCCTAACCTGGGAACAACTATAATCGAGTATTTTTATGTGGGCACTGAGAGCGAGATCCATGATATCTACAGGTACATCATCACTGTGGGCTAGATTCCACAGAAGGGTCAATACTTTGTGTGCCATTACACCATCTTTGTCATCTTCTGCAAGGCGTCGAATCAGTTGAAGAAGCTTTTGACGTTGTTTCTTACTTGCATTTGTCCAACTTGCCTAGAAAAATATTTAAATATTTATATTTTAAATATTTATTTGTATTAAGCCATCATGTTTATTTCTTAACTACATGTAATTTAATACCTCCCTTCTGTTCTCTCCCTACAAGCAAAAACATAATTCACAGTAAATATTTGAAGGTTAATGAGTAAGAGAAGTGCCTCACAATGACAGTGGAACTCTGTAAACACAGCCTGCTACTAGGCAGAGAGGACCATGAGAGGAATGCTAAAACATAAGCTGCAATTACACAGAGAGGATGAAGAGAAGAACTCTGAAGCACAAGCTGTGACTGCACAGAGTAGACCAAAAGAGCAAGCCAAGAGAGGAGACCAAGAGAGCAGGCTAAGAGAGAGGGCCAGGAGAGACCTCAGTGGCTCCCTGAGACACAGACAGTGACAGTACAGAAGAGATCAAGAACAGTTCCAAAAGACATAGACAGTCACTGTAAAAATGGGACCAAGAGGCAAAGACACTGCCTGGAGTAAGAGATGGGTAGGTTTGAATACAATAATTAACTCAAAAACCTAAAAACCAGCATGGTAACACTAGAACCCAATTGTCATACAACAGGAAGATTTGATCATCCTAAACCATAGGAAGCAGAAGAAAACGGTTTTAAGTGTAACTTTATGAGGATGATGGAGAGACCTTTAAAAGGATATTAAAAAATCCCATAAACAAATGGAAGAAAAGGGCAAAAAAGGAATAAACTGCTCAAAGAAATCAAACAAAAAAAGTTAAAACGACCAAACAGGTGAAACAAAAAGTTCAAGACTTGAAGACTGAAATAGAGGCAATAAAGAAAACATAAAATCAAGGGAACTCTGGAGATGGAAAATGTGAGTAAACAAAACAAAAATACAATGGCAAGCATAAGCAACAGAATACAAGAGATAGAAGAGAACATCTCAGGGGTTAAACATATTAGAGGAAATTGATTCATTCTTCAAAGACAAAACTAAATCCAACAAATTGTGAGCACAAAACATGGAGGAAACCTGGGACATCATAGAAAGACCAAACCTACGAATAATAAAGAAAGAAGAACTTCACCTCAAAGGCACCTCAAGTTTATTAACCTTGAATTTTCTTAACACTAATGAGAAAGGAATGACAGCAGCAGAAAGACATTGGATAATGGAAAAGTATGCTGGACTAAATCAACCGATTTATTTCAAAGATGTGCTGACCTCTCAGTGGAAACCAGGAGATGTGCTACGTTGGGGAAGGGGTTTTGCTCTTGTTTCCACAGGAGAAGAAAAATTGTGGATACCATCAAAATTAATAAAGTGTCGATTTAAAGAGGAGAAACCTCTGGGAGAAATGACAGCTCATCCACAATGATGATATTCATACATGTGGTAAGAAAAACATATAGTACAGGGGCAGGGTTCTCTTCTTATCTCTGCAGGAAAACACTCATCTAAAAAAATTCAAGGGACCCTGGATGTTTGAATACTGACAGATGGAAACTATTTACAACCCAGTAAGAATCAACAAGAAAATCAAACAGGTCTCGTAAGTAAAATTATTCTACTCTTATATTTAAATATATATTAATGTGCATTTATTTATAAATATATCGAGCTGGTTTTGAAGTCGGACTCTGGCTCAGTCCCTCTCCAATTCCAAGCCTGTTAATAAGAGAAAAACCCAGAGTTTCTGGAGTTTCTGTCTCATGTCAAGAGCCATGATATGGGACAGAAAGAAATATAAGTGTAGAAAACATCTTTGCTTTTCTTCATATCTATCATACTTTCCATTGAATATATCTATCATGCCTTTCATTGAATATATACATACATACATATATATATATATATATACATATGATTAATGTTTAAGTTTTTCACAATGAACAATGAGTTTTTCATGAAGTGACATTTGAAGTTTCCAGGAAGAAGATGGGGCCCCCATAACAACAACTCCACCTGGTTGATATGACGTCATGATACTGATAGCGCTACTACAAGACCTGTTTTGGGTACCAGCTGCACAAGACAGTTCCAACTTGGTTAGCTGAAATGGTGCACATCTTGTACAACATTCTGGCCAGACCTCCACAAAATAGTCAAAGACTATTTGCAATTTAAAAAGACATTGATCTTGAAATTTAACCATCATTTTACTTTCACAGGATCCCCCAGAAAGAACGTCGCCCCCATGACAGCTGGAAGTAATTCTAGAGGATGACATCTCCTCTCCCAGTAAAGTTTGCCCCTGGGTTTAGGGACATCATTTAGGGGTTGGGAGGCTGGGAGAGGAATTTCATAAGCTCAGGGATTATTTTGGAAAAAAAAAAAAAAAAAGAGGAATGATGGGTTAATAGATTTTTAATTGTGTTACTGTTTTTAGACAAATATATTGGTATCAATTCTTGTATATTGATACAAAGGTAAATTATATTGACTATTATTGTATGCATGCATGTTTCTACCTCTCTTTAAAACATTTTTATGTATTGACATATATTGTATTGATATATATTGGATATATTTACATATTTATATTGTATATATTTACATTAAGATACTTATATATTGTTTGTGTATTGATATATATTTACCATACTGCAATGTATATTTGTACATTGTTTATATTTGGAGGTCATTGTCCTCATTTGTTTCACAGTCATTTATTGTCTTAGTCTTTAAGTTAGATAGATATTGAGAATTATATAGATTAATAGTCGTCTAAGTTTGTCATTTATAATTAGACTAATCAGGTTCTTTAGATATATAGAGATTATACTCAGTATAGACAGATAATCTTCAACCTCTTCAAAGAGCTGTAGAAAATGGCCTTTAATCTAACTCAGAGTTTTGTGGTAGTGAGACACAAGTTGTTCCTGGCAACACCGCTCTATTCCCGAGAGAATGTGGAGCACCAAAGACACTCCGAACTGGCCTTGGGGCAAAGAAATGCCCACACCTCAACCACTGACAGAGATACAGAGCGTGCATCAATGGATAAAACAGGACTGTCATATCCTGCCAAGACAGGGTAAGATAGTTTTGAAAAGTTGCTTGCCTTTCAAAATGGTATGTCAGTTATGCTAGGCCTTAGCCAAAGTTGGTTGCTTCAACGCTGCAAACGTGACTTTGGGTGATTGCCCAGGTAGCTAGTTGTCTCTGTGATTTGTTTTATGTTTTGGAAGTTGTTTTTCTGAACTTCCTAATTACCCAGGTAACATTATTTCCCTTCTCAGATCTTCTATGGGGTTGAATACTATATAAATGTAGTTACTTTTCTCTCATGACTTGGCCAAGTTATTTATTATAGAAGACCTAAGCTAGTTAGAATAGGATATTTGTACTTATTGTATATAATTTCATAGTAGGTTTAGAACTCTCTTACTTAAACAAAAGGGGGAGGTGTTGGGGGAGGTCCTTCCGCTCCTCCAGCCTATAGCCGCTGAGATAACAGCCCATTGGTGCGTGGTCTCTCTCCCTTTAAAAAAGTGGCTACTTCCTCTCTCTCTCTCTTACTTCCTGCTCTGGTTCGGGCGACTAGACTCCCTTACTGGTTGCGCAGCTGGGACGGTGATCTGTAAGTTTTTTCCCCTTTAAATAAATACCACCCTATTAATCATAATTCCAAACTGGTGTGGCATTGTTTGTGACTTACGCCTACACCTGGCGCCCAACGTGTAAAAAACATTCCCCACCTAAGAGGGACATCACACACTCATGAAGGTAGCAGACGATTACAGAACACCAGATAAAGTGGATCAAAAAAAAAAACCCCTCACCATATAATAGTAAAACACAAGACATATAGGAGAAAGAATATTAAGACTATATTAAGAATGTATAAGCAACAGAATACAAGAGATAGAAGAATCTCAGGTGCTGAAGATACTATACTGGAAATAAACTCATTGGGCAAAGAAAACATTAAATCAAACTAATTCTTAACACAAAACATTCAGGAAATCTGGAACACCATGAAAAGATCAAAAATAAGAATAATAACAACAGCTCCCAGCTCAGCCTGTTTGGGCGCTGGGACAGGGTCCGAATTGGGAGGACATTCGGGAGGGTGGTGGCTCCTTTGTCTAGGTGGCCGGCCTGCACCAAGCGGGCCCGCCCCTTTGTTCGCGGGACGCCCAGGCAGCGGGGAGATCGGATCTGGGTGCCAGGAGGGCCATCGCTGGGGTGAGTGAGTTTCTGGCTGTGGCGGCAGCCCGGGACAGGGAGCTCAGACGTTCCCCCATCCTTCCTGCACTTCCTGATCAGTCTGCGGGGCTGTACTCCTTGATACCTCTTCTCCATTCCTGTCCCACACAGCTTGCACCCAAGGCCCTCAACCACTACCTCTGACCCCCCCTCCCCTCTTTGAACCACACAATAGCTCCCAGCTCAGCCTGTTTGGGCGCTGGGACAGGGTCCGAATTGGGAGGACATTCGGGAGGGTGGTGGCTCCTTTGTCTAGGTGGCTGGCCTGCACCAAGCGGGCCCGCCCTTTGTTCGCGGGACGCCCAGGCAGCGGGGAGATCGGATCCGGGTGCCAGGAGGGCCATCGCTGGGGACGATCCCTGCTTCTACACTGAAGAGATACACCCAGAGACACAGGCACAGCAAAGATAGGACCAAGACACCAGGCCTCTCTTGGCTTCATTTGAAAGAGGAGATGGGAAGGCGCCAATGCAAGAATTCCTCCAACAACCTGAAAGGCAACATGACATCACCAGAACCCAGGGATCCCGAAATAAGAAGAATTGTACACCCTACTCCAGAAGAAGTAGAAGAAATCGACTCAAAAGTGAATTTTTTGAAAATAATAGAAGACCTTAAACAGGAGGTGAAAAACTGCCATAAAAAATTAGAGATTACAAACAAAAAGGTAGAGGAAATGAATAAATCGCTCAAAGATACCCAAGAAAACCAAGATAAACAAGAAAATGCAATCAAACAGGTAAGGGAAATGGTTCAAGACCTGAAGAATGAAATGGAAGTAATGAAGAAAACTCAAACCGAGGGAAGGTTGGAGATCGAAAATCTGGGTAAATGAACAGGAACTACAGAGACAAGTACTACCAACAGATTACAAGAGTTAGAAGAAAGAATGTCAGACACTGAAGATACCATAGAGAAAATTAACACACTGATCAAAGAAAACAGCAAAACTAACAAATTCTCATCACAAAACATTCAGGAAATATGGGACACAATAAAAAGACCAAACCTAAGAATAATTGGGATACAAGAAGGAGAGGAAGTACAGCTCAATGGTTCAGAAAATATATTTAATAAAATTATAGAAGAAAACTTTCCCAACCTAAAGAAAGATATTCCTTTGAAGGTTCAAGAAGCATACAGAACAATCGAATAGACTGGACCAAAAAAAAAATCTCCCTCGCCATATAATAATCAGAACACAAAACATACAGAATAAAGAAAGAATATTAAGAGCTGCAAAGGAAAAAGGTCAAGTTACTTATAAAGGTAAACCTATCAGACTTACACCTGACTACTCTATGGAAACCATGAAAGCCAGAAGGTCCTGGATAGATGTACTGCAGAAGCTAAGAGAACATGGATGCAAGCCCAGACTACTATACCCAGCCAAGCTTTCATTCACTATAAATGGAGAAAACAAAATTTTCCAGGATAAAAACAAATTTAAACAATTTGTAGCCACAAATCCAGCCTTACAGAAAGTAATAGAAGGAAAATCACGAACCAAGGAGACCAACAATGACCACAATAACTCAAACATCTAGACACCCTTCACCAGCACAACTAAAAGAAGGCAAACACACAAACTCTATGACTAAAAAAGTGACCGGAGTTAACAACCACTGGTCATTAATATCCCTTAATGTCAATGGACTCAACTCACCTATAAAAAGGCACAGGCTAAGAGATTGGATACGCAAACAGGATCCAACATTCTGCTGTTTACAAGAAACACACCTCAACCACAAAGACAGGCACCTACTTAGAGTAAAAGGATGGGAAAAGGTTTATCAAGCAAATGGACCTAAGAAACAAGCAGGTGTGGCCATACTAATTTCTAACAAAGTTGACTTCAAACTTAAATCAATCAGAAGAGATGGAGAGGGATATTTTATACTCATAACAGGAACAATTGATCAGGATGAGGTCTCAATCCTGAATATCTATGCCCCTAATATAAAAGCACCCACATATGTAAAAGAAACACTACTAAAACTCAAGGCTGCCATCAAACCGCACACACTAATAGTAGGAGATCTCAACACTCCTCTTTCACCAATGGACAGGTCAATCAGACAGAAACCTAACAGAGAAATAAGAGAATTAATGGAGGTATTGAATCAAATGGACTTAACAGACATCTATAGAACATTCCACCCAAATAGGAAAGAATATACCTTCTTCTCGGCAGCTCATGGAACCTTTTCGAAAATTGACCACATCCTCGGTAACAAAGCAAACTTCCACAGTTACAAAAAAATATCCATAACCACATGTGTCTTATCAGATCACCATGGACTAAAGTTAGAATTCAACAACAATGCTACCCCCAGAAAGCCTACAAACTCATGGAAACTGAATAGTCAACTATTGACCCACACCTGGATCAAGGAAGAAATAAAGAAAGAAATTAAAGTCTTCCTTGAAATCAATGAAAATAAAGAATCAACATACTCAAACTTATGGGACACTTTGAAAGCAGTCCTAAGGGGAAAGTTCATAGCCCTTAGTGCCCACTTAAAGAAAACAGAGAAAGCATACATTGGAGACTTAACAGCCCATCTGAAAGCTCTAGAAAAAAAGAAGCAGACTCACCTAGGAGGAGTAGAAGACTGGAAATAGTCAAACTGAGGGCTGAAATAGACAAAATAGAAACACAGAAAACAATCCAAAGAATCAATGAAACAAAAAGCTGGTACCTGGAAAAAATCAACAAAATTGATAAACCCCTATCCAAACTAATCAAACGGCAGAGAGAGAATTTGCAAATTAATAAGATCAGAAATGAAAAGGGGGACATAACCACAGACATAGAGGAAATTCAGAGAATCATTAGATCTTACTACAAAAGCCTGTATGCCACAAAACTGGATAATGTAAAAGAAATGGACACGTTTTTAGATAAATACCATATACCAAAGTTAAATCAGGACCAGGTGAACAATCTAAAGAGACCTGACAGTCGCGAAGAATTAGAAGCTGTTATCAAAAACCTCCCCACCAAAAAAAGCCCAGGACCAGACGGTTTCAATGCGGAATTCTACCAGAATTTCCAAGAAGACCTAATACCTATACTCCTTAAGGTATTTCACAATATAGAAACAGAAGAGTCATTGCCAAATTCCTTTTATGAAGCTACCGTCACTCTGATACCAAAACCACACAAAGACTCAACCAAGAAAGAGAATTACAGGCCAATCTCACTCATGAACATTGACGCAAAAATCCTCAACAAAATACTGGCAAACCGTATCCAAGAACACATTAGAAAAATTATCCATTATGATCAAGTAGGCTTCATCCCAGAGATGCAAGGCTGGTTCAACATTCGAAAATCTATCAATGTAATCAATCATATAAATAATCTGAAAGAAAAAAACCATATGATCATTTCATTAGATGCTGAAAAAGCTTTTGACAAAATTCAACATCCCTTTATGATAAAAGGCTTGGAGAGATTAGGGATACAAGGGTCATACCTAAATATAATAAAAGCTATTTACAGCAAACCGACAGCTATCATCAAACTAAACGGGGAGAAACTCAAAGCCATCCCACTTAAATCAGGAACACGACAAGGCTGTCCACTCTCTCCATACCTCTTCAATATAGTGCTTGAAGTTTTAGCAATAGCAATAAGACAACATAAGGGGATCAAGGGGATTCGAATTGGAAAAGAAGAAGTTAAACTTTCGTTATTTGCAGATGATATGATAGTGTACATAAGCGACCCCAAAAACTCCACCAAAGAACTCCTACAGCTGATAAACACCTTTAGTAATGTGGCCGGATACAAGATCAACTCCAAAAAATCAGTCACCCTCCTATACACAAAGGATATGGAAGCAGAGAGGGAAATCAGAGAAGCATCACCTTTCATGATAGCCACAAACAGCATAAAATACCTCGGGGTAACTCTAACCAAAGAAGTGAAGGATCTATTTGACAAGAACTTTAAAGCATTGAAGAAAGAAATTGAAGAGGATACCAGAGAGTGGAAGGACCTCCCTTGCTCATGGATTGGTAGGATCAACATAGTAAAAATGGCAATCCTACCAAAGGCAATTTATAGATTCAATGCAATCCCCATCAAGATCCCATTAAAATTCTTCACTGATCTTGAAAGGACAATAATCAACTTTATATGGAATAACAAAAAACCCCGGATAGCCAAAACAATCTTATACAATAAAGGTACTTCTGGAGGCATTACCATCCCTGACTTTAAACTCTATTACAGAGCTACAGTAATGAAAACAGTGTGGTATTGGCATAAAAATAGAGAAGTTGACCAATGGAATCGTATAGAAGACCCGGATCTTAACCCACAAACCTGTGAACACCTCATTTTCGATAAAGGTGCTAAAAATATACAATGGAAGAAAGAAAGCATCTTCAACAAATGGTGCTGGCACAACTGGATGTCAACCTGTAGAAGAATGAAAATAGACCCATACCTATCACCATGCACAAACTCAAGTCCAAATGGATCAAAGACCTCAATATCAATCTGAACACACTGAACCTGATAGAAGAGAAAGTGGGAAGTACACTACAACAGATGGGCACAGGCGATCGCTTCCTAGGTATAACCCCAGCAGCACACTCAGTAAGGGCAACATTGAATAAATGGGACCTACTGAAACTGAGAAGCTTCTGTAAAGCAAAAGACACTGTCACTAAGACAAAAAGGCAACCCACTGACTGGGAGAAGATCTTCACCAACCCCGCAACAGACAAAGGTCTGATCTCCAAAATATATAAAGAACTCAAGAAACTAGACTTTAAAATGCTCATTAACCCAATTAAAAAATGGGGCACTGATCTGAAGAGAGAATTCTCAACAGAAGAAGTTCAAATGGACAAAAGGCACTTAAGGTCATGCTCAGCCTCCTTAGCGATCAGGGAAATGCAAATCAAAACAACATTGAGATATCATCTTACACCTGTCAGAATGGCTAAGATCAATAACACCAATGATAGCCTTTGCTGGAAAGGCTGTGGAGAAAGGGGTACCCTCATCCATTGCTGGTGGGAATGCAAACTTGTGCAACCACTTTGGAAAGCAGTGTGGCGGTTTCTCAGGAAATTTGGGATCAACCTACCCATGGACCCAGCAATGCCACTCTTGGGAATATACCCACGAGATGCCCGATCATATGACAAGGACATTTGTTCATCTATGTTCATAGCAGCATTATTTGTAATAGCCAGAACCTGGAAACAACCTAGATGCCCTTCAATGGAAGAATGGATGAAGAAAGTGTGGAATATATACACATTAGAATACTATTCAGCGGTAAAAAACAATGACTTCACGAATTTTGCATGCAAATGGATGGAAATAGAAAACACTATCCTGAGTGAGGTAACCCAGACCCAAAAGGATGAACATGGGATGTACTCACTCATATTTTGTTTCTAGAAATAAATGAAGAAATTTCATCTGGCGATGGATGGAGATAGAGACTGAGATCCACACTGGAACACTGGACTGAGCTCCCAATGTCCCAATGAGGAGCAGAAGGAGAGAGAATATGAGCAAAGAAGTCAGGACCACAAGGGGTGTGCCCACCCATGGAGACAGTGGGGCTGATTCTTTGGGAGCTCACCAAGGCCAGCTGGACTGTGACTGAAAAAGCATGGGATAAAACCGGACTCTCTAAATCTGGCAGACAAAAGGGCTGCTGAGAAGCCAAGGACCATGGCACCGGGTTCTGATCCTGCTTCATGTTCTGGCTTTGTGGGAGCCTACCCAGTTTGGATGTTCACCTTCCTAGACCAGGATGATGGGGGGAGGACTTTGGACTTTCCACAGGGCAGGGAACCCTGACTGCTCTTCAGGCTGGAGAGGGAGGGGGAGGAGTGGGGGGAGGGGAGCAGGAGAGGGAGGAGTGGGAGGGAAATGGGAGGCGGGGAGGAGGCTGAAATTTCTTTTTTTTTTTCCAATAAAAAACAAAAAAAAATATAAATCAACAGGTAAAGTATACAATAATCAACAAATACAGTATATTAATTATAATGCAGCTACGGCAAGTGTGCATATTAAATATAAAACTTATTCTACAACATTTTTATAAAAAAATGCTGTTTATGTCAAAATCTTCTCAAGTTTTGCCAATTAAGATATTAAACTCTTAATTTAAACCAGTAGCCTGTCTGGTACAAAAGGGCAGGATAAAAAGCTAAAAAATGGCTTGATCCCCAGATGATTATTGCTACAATTCATACAACTGTATTTTGCTAATGTTATAGCAAAAAAAATCCCTTAAAGGATTTTATGCTAAATTTTACAAATGGCTCTTCCAATGGAGGAACTGCATATATGGCTAATAATAATAAAAAAAATATTATGGAGCATAATAAGGCTCCTTGTAAGCAGCTTATGAAACTTGCAAGTAGATCCAGATGCAAACGGATCTGACATGATAACACCAAGCTGACCTTTGCTAGGGCAAGGTGGAAAAGCCCTTGCAATGCATTATGAAAAAACCCGACCTATATATTTGGGGTCGAGGATATGTTTATGCTTTTTTCACAGAAAGAAAATAAAAGCTGGGCCTGATGTCGAGGCTGCACTGCGGACACAGAGGAGTTCCTGAGGCGATTGCAGAGAGGTCTTTAGTCTGGCTTTTCCTGCCCCCAAGGAGAGGAGTCCCTGATAACAGAACCTGCTGCTCCACTCTACAGGGTGTCAATTCTGCCTCCTGAGTCCAGGGAGACCCGGCTGAGATAATGCCAGGATGTGCTTCAGATAGCTGAATCCAGCTCACCTCACTCAGGAATCCCACCGGCCCTGAAGCACAAGTGCTAAACTGCTTCTGCAGCTTGAACTCTGGTCTGCTTTGGAGCTGAGATGCAGACTGGACATCAGACTGTTTTAATCTTTGGGACACAGAACTCATTTTAATTAAAATACTAACCTCTTCACTTAAGAAGGGGAAAGATTGGGGTTCCTGTGACTGTTGCTCAGAGTCTGGAAATGGTGGTATTTGACAACAATGTATGTCATTGTACTTTTACTGAAATTGATCTAATGATATTTGTAACTGCTTATAGATGTTGGGAAAGGTTTGACACATGCTGTAAAGTGTTTGGGTTTAATGCATATGTTAAGAATTTTAGATTTTGATCCCTTTTTCACCTCCCTAATTGATGGCAGGCAAGCACATGTAACTTTTTGTGGAGTAGGAATTTAGGAAGGAGGACATACCATGGGCCAGACTAAAAGGTGAATACTGGGTTTGGAAGGTGCCCCTTTCTTCTTGTCTGGAGATGGAGTTATTGGTGCCAAAATTATATCATATCTTTTGTTTAAGGAGCACCTCACAGATTTTTCATTAATGATAGATACAGGGGCCCAATGATGGGAGTTAGTGTGGATCCTCACCTAAATTTCAAACCATACAGAGGCCGTACAGGCCGGCTCAACATGGCATGGTTTTTAGGTACGAGGGGCACTCTCCACATAGCCTAAGACAGGGTGCCCTGTGATCTGCTTACTTTAATCCTACTAGATACCTTTTATTTGAGAAGCTCCAAGAAACTAATGCTACTCATAAGGCACCCCCTCTGTTCCCAGGAGAGGTAAATTGCTTCACCAGTCGAGAGGAGGGTCTCTCCTTGTCCCAGTCCCTTCTCCTTTAGATCTGACACCATGGTTGACTCTGTCTTGGTGCCCTCCACCTATAACTACTTGCCTTTATATAAGAAAGGAGGAATATGTTGGGAGCCGTTTCCCCCCCTAAAGATTGTTACAGAAACCATCACCTTGGGGAGCCTGCAGGGAACCCCAAACCCATAATTATGTTAAGAATAGTCCTATTGGCAAACCTGCCCCACACCCAATTAGCTATTCGCTAATTGCTAACGAACCTAATCTGATAGCGGAACTGCCTTAAATTCCAGCTATCCAGGGGAACTAGGTGTGGCAACTCCTGACTTCTTGGCCTACCTGACCGGATGTAGGTTACGTGACTGGGACCACGCGGCCAGATTCCATGCTCCTGTGCCCTGCTCCCCAAGCCCTCATTCAGGGGGTATATAAGTTGTTACCCTGTCCCTAATAAACGGAGGCTTTGACAAAAAAAATAGATATAGGCTAAATCAATATGTAAGAATTAGCCAATAAGAAGTTAGATCTAATGAACCAAACAGTGATTTAATTAAAAAAAAATAAGAATAATAGAAGGAGATGAAGGAGAAGAACTCCAACTCAAAGACAGAGAAAATATATTCAACAAAATTAAAGGAGAAAACTTTCCCAACCTAAAGAAGAATATCCCAATGGAGGTGTAAGAAGCTTACCGGGCACCAAATAGACTCGATCAAAAAAAAAATTCCCCTCGCCATATAATAATCAAAACACAAAACATGCAGAATAAAGAAAGAATATTAAGAGTTTCAAGGGAGAAAGGTCAAGTAACATATAAAGGTAAACCTATCAGACTTACACCTGACTTCTCAATGGAAATAATGAGAGCCAAGAGGTCTTGGATGAATTTGTGCAGTCATTAAAAGGCCACGGATACAAGCCCAGACTAGTATACCCAGAAAAGATTTCATTCACCATTGATGGAGAAAACAAGGAACTCCAAGATAAAAAGATTTACACAATACATATCCACAAACCCAGCCTTACAGAAAGTACAAGAAGAATAACCTCAACCCAAAGAACCTAACTACACCCACAATAATCTTTTAATTCCCTATGAGCATAACCCAAAAAAGGGAAACACACAAACACTACTATCGAAAAACAACTGGAGTTAACAACCACTGGTGATTAGTATTGCTTAATATCAAAGGAATCAATTCACCCATAAAAAGACACAGGCTAGAGAATGGATACAAAAACAGGACCCAGTCTTCTGCTGTTTACAAGAAAAACAACTCAGTCCATTTTCCAAGCAAAGAGACCTAAGAAACAAATGGGGCTGGCTATCCTAATAACTAACAAAGCTGATTTCAAACTAAAATCAATCAGAAGAGAAAGAGAAAGGCTCTTTATACTCATAACAGGAACAATTCATCAAGACGAAGTCTCAATCCTTAGCATTTATGCCCCTAATATAAAAGCACCCACATAAGTAAAAGAAACATTACTAGAACTCGAAGCACACATCAAACCCCACACACTAATATTAGGAGATTTCAACACTCCTCTCTCACCAATGGACAGGTCAACCAGGCAGAAAGTTAACAGAGAAATAAGAGAACTAACAGATGTAATGAATCAAATGTACTTAACAGACAACTATAGAACATTCCACAATCACAGGAAAGAATATACCTTCTTCTGGGCATCTGATGGTGCCTTCTCAAACACTGATCACATACTCGGTAACAAAGCAAACATCCACAGATACAAAAAAATTGGAGTAATCATCTGTCTTATGGATTACCATGTTGTAAAGTTAGAATTTAATAACAACTCCACCCCCAGAAAGCCTACAAACTCATGGAAACTGAACAGTCAACTACTGAACCATTCCTGGGTCAAGGAAGAAATAAAGAAATAAAGTCTTCCTTGAATTCAACAAAAATGAAAACACAACATACTCAAACCTATGGGACACTATGAAAGCAGTACTAAGAGGAAAGTTCATAGCACTAAGTGCACACATGAAGAAAACAGAGGAAGTTCACATTAGATACTTAACAGCATACGTGAACACTCTAGGAAAAAAGAAGCAAACTAACCCAGGAGGAGTAGAAGACTGAAAATAATCAAACCGAGGGCTGAAATCAACAAAATAGAAACAAAGAATACAAAAAAAAATCAATGAAACAAAGAGCTGGTTCTTTGAGGAAATCAACAAGATTGACCACCCCTATCTAAACTAATCAAAAGTCAGAGAGAGAACACTCAAATTGACAAGATCAGAAATGAAAAGGGGGAACATAACAACAGACACTGAGGAAATTCAGAGAATCATTGGGTCTTACTACAAAACTTGTAGTCCACAAAATTGGAAAATGTTAAAGAAATGGACATTTTTTTAGATAGATACCATATACCAAAATTAAATAAAGACCAGGTGAGCAATTTAAATAGGCCTATAAGCTGCAAAGTAATAGAAGCTATCAACAAAAACCTCCCATCCAAAATAAGCCCAGGTCCGGATGGTTTTAGTGCAGAATTCTACCAGAACTTTCAAGAAGAGTTAATACCTATATTCCTCAAAGTGTTCCACATAATAGAAACAAAAGGGTCATTGTCAAACTTTTTATGAGGCTACAGTTACCCTGATGCCAAAACAGCACAAAGACTCCACCAAAAAAGAGAATTACAGACCAATCTCACTCAGTCATGAACATCGATGCAAAAATTCTCAATAAAATACTGGCAAACCGAACCCAAGAACACATCGAAAAAAATCAATCATCATGATCAAGTAGGCTTCATGCCAGAGAGGCAAGGCTGGTTCAACTCTACAGAAAACGAACAAATTCTTAGATACATGTGCTCTGGCAAAACTAAATCAAGAGGATCAAAACAGTTTTACAATCGCCAAAAAGATAGAAACAGTGATAGAGATACTTGCAAGAAAGTCAGATGAACTCACTGTCTAAGACACCAGATCTACTGAGAAACAATTAGCACCTGTATTCTGAAAATATTCATACTAGAATATTGTACACTGGACAACTCTACTACTACAAAGAGCTTCATGTATAAAACCAAAGAAATATTATCACTCATAAAAATTCTATTTTTTGTTTTTAAGTAATTCTAACTTAGTGTCAATGTGTAAGAGTTACAGTTCAAAATATACAACCTGAGGGAACTGAATAGAGGTCAAGAAATGACAAGTCAATTATTAGGATATTCAACACGAGTAATAAAAACCCGAAGATAGAAATTGGGGTTCAACCCAAAAACCAGAAAAGCAAAGAAGCCAAGTCACCAGGGAAGTCTTACCTCTACCAAGGCTGGGTGACCATAAACTAAGTAACAAAGACTCTCTCTCCTCCCATTTTATAGTCCCTTTAGTGCTGTAATTAAAGGCATGTGATTAAAGGCATTGGGATTAAAGGTGTAGGTCACTACCACACGGATTTGTTTCTGCACTGATCTTGTGTAGCCCAGGGTTGCTTTTAACTCACAGAGATACACCTGACTCTGTCTCTCAGATCCTGGGATTAAAGTTGTGTGTCACCACTGCCTGAATTCTAAAGGCTTTAGCTTTATCTCTGGTCTTCAAGCAAGATTTATTTGTCAAAATACAAATACTATATCACAACAAGAATATATACAGAATATTTCATTAAAAACATGGCAGTAAAGAGACGATCTCCACAGAATCAGGAGGCCAGCAACCTAGTCCAGAGCAGGCCTAAGAAGGCAAGCTCAATGGAAGCAGAAGCAGATCCAGACCAGGGACATTTGTGGGGGGCAGGACTGAGTCAGTGACCTGGGCCAGAGCAGAGCTGAGACAGCAAACTCCACAGGAGTAGGTACAGGGGAGCAACCGCTGAGCAAGTAGGCCAGAGGCAGAAAGCACCACAGGTCTGGGTGTGAACCTGGGACCTTCAAGGGAGTAGACCTGAGACAGGACCCCTGTGGGTCTGGTCTTAATTCTGGGATCACCATGGAACTAGGGCCTCTGTGGGTCTGGAACCTCCAAGGGGGTAGGCAGGAACCAGAGATTTCTGTGGGTCCAGGCATGAGTCTGGGACCTCTTAGGGAGTGGGCCTGAGCCAGGTCCTCTGCGGGTCTGGATGCACCCGAGTCTCAGACCTCCAAGGGAGTAGATAGGAGCCAGAGACCTTAGCAGGACCAACCACAAGGAAGGGACCTCTGCAGGAACGGATCCAGAACAGGGACATTTACAGAGGTCTTAGCCTGCAACCTAGACCAGAACAGGAGTGACACAGCAAAATCTACTGGAGCAGAGCACAGAGTGACCAATGGGGTAACTAGAACTGTAGCACTGTACTATGAGGAAAAACCACTGAATCTTGGATCCTACTAAGAATGGCACATGGATAACTGCATCCATAGAAAGCCTGAGAAAGCTTGGGAAAGAATAAAGTAAAGCATGTTTTCTTGGTAGCAGCTATTTCTCGGGTCTGCTCTGCTTGCTAGAGGCAAGCAAGTGCTCTCATCTAAGAGAAGCTTCCTCACTCAGCTCTAGCTGTAAAACTGCAGCTCTTTTAAGAGGTCCTGCCAAGAAACATTTAAATAGTGTTGATTAAAAGCTGACTGCACGCTTTTTGGTTTTCAGACTTAGCAGGAAAAAAGCTGCGCTGTTTTAAAATGCCGGCTTTCTGGGCCATCCTGCCAGGGCAAACTCTGACTCTTTCAGTCAAGCCGTCTGACTATGGGGCATTTGAGTGTGGTTTGTGAGCACACTGTTGCAGCGTGCTTGCTGGCAGGGACCTTGAAACACCACAGAGTTGTGGCAATAAACATGGCTACAGCCGGTACCTCTGCCATGATGCTGGCATTGCAGAAAGCCAAGGAATGAGCTGGATCCAGACATCAAAGCCACGGTTTAATCCTACTCATATTGCTTGGTAAATTAAAAACTCATGTAGTCAGAAAAAGAGAGATATACAGTAAAGAGAGATTCAAAAAAAAAACCTCTTAATGGTTTACTCTGTGTTAAAAATATATCCTGGTTTGGGAGGGAAAAGAAAGCAGTTAAAGTCCTTAAAAAAAAAAGAAGAGAAGAGTTGGGTGCGGTGATACACACCTTTAATCCCAACACTTGGGAGTCAGAGGTCAATGGACCTCTGTGAGTTCAAGGTATAGTGGCACATGCCTTTAATCCCAAAGCTTAGGAGGCTGAGGCAGACAGATCTCTGTGAGTTCAGGGTGTAGTAGCACACAGCTTTAATCCAAGCACTTGGGAGGCAGAGGTAGGTGGATCTCTGTGAGTTCAAGGATAGCCTGGTCTAGAGAGTGAGTTCCAGGATAAGATACACAGAAACCCTGTCTCAAAAAGCCAAAAAATTAAAAATAAAAAATATAGTTTAAAATAAAACTGCATAAAGATGGAAAACACATAGAGAATCTGGACATGTATGTTATTATGCTCTCTCTGAATTGTTTGAATGCTGAGGAAGGAGCAATAGCTGCTAAAAAGATATTTGCTTATAAATGCTGCTAAATTAATCCAAGATAGGTACTTTGAAAATACCTTGATTTCAAAATTGAAGTCAAGAGGTATGTTACTTTGGAAAAGAGACTTTGCTTTTTCCTCAGGACATGAGAGGCTGTGGATTCATTCTGAGTTAAGAAAAATCTGGTTTGGTCAAGGAAAACCAGCTGAGAAATCTCTGATAGGAACAGATAGCCCAGATGTCTGAGTTCTATATCCAGAACATATTCAAGACTGCCGCCTGAAATGATCGAGACTCACAGGATACTCCAGTCAGGACTTGATCATAATTCTAGATTTTCTGTAGCTCCCCATAAGATTATCAGCGCTCCCAACCAGCTGGAAGGAGCATGAAATACTGTGCCCACATTCCCAAAAAATGGACTAAGGATATTTTCCTTTGTTTAAAAAAATAAAAAGGGGGAAGTGGTGGGGGAGAATTGTCTGTATTCTGTCAATCATGTTTTAAATAAACGCTGATTGGCCAGGCAGGAAATATAGGCGGGTCAACCAGAAAGGAAGCAGAGGCGGCCGATGAAAACAGGAGTATTCTGGGAAGAAGGAAGCTCTTTCCCGAGTCCTGCCCAGACCACAGAAGAAACATGATGTGATCTGCATAGCTAAGAAAAGTACAGAGCCATGTGGCTAACATAGATAAGAATAATGGGTTAATATATAAGAGCTAATACGAAGCCTGAGCTAATGGGCCAATCAGTTTATAACTTATGGAGACCTCAGTGTGATTTTCTTTAGGACCTAAAGACTGTGGGAACCAGGCAGGACAGAAATCCCGAAAAGCAGCTCTCATGCTACAGCAATTGATGATTTCAAAGCAGCAAATCCCAAAGAAGGGAAAAACACACAAATCAACATCACCAACAACGAAAACAGACATAGCCTCACAGTAAAGGGTAAAATATCTAATCAAATGAACCTAAGAAACAACCTGGTATAGCTATTCTAATACCCGACAAAATAGACTTCAAACTAAAATCAATCAAAAGAGACAAAGAAGTACATTTCATATTAGTCACAGGAAAAAGTCATCAAAAGAAACTCTCAATATTGGACACCTAGGGCCCAAATACAAAAGCACCCTCATATGTAAAAGAAGAACTTCTAAAGCTGAAATCATACATTAAGCCCCACACGCTAATAGTGGGAGACTTCAACACACTCCCCCTCTCACCACTGGACAGGTCAGTCAGACAAAAAATGAACAGAGAAATAAGGGAACTAGCAGATTTTATGACTCAAATGGACTTAACAAACACCTAAAGCATATTCCATCCAAATACGAAAGAATATATACATTCTTTTCAGTACCTCATGGAACCCTTCTGAAAAACTGACCACATACGTGGTAACAAAACAAACCTCAACAAATACAGAAAAACTGGAATAACGCCAAGTATCTTATCAGACCACTATGGCTTAAAACTAGAATTCAAAAGCAATACCAATTCCAGAAAGCCCACAAACACATAGAAATTCAACAATGCTCACCTGAATTATCAATGGATAAAAGAAGAAATAAAGGGAGAAATTAAAGACTTCTTAAAATTCAATGAAAATGGCCAAACAATATACCCAAATTTATGGTAAACAGTAAAAGCAGTGTTAAGAAGGAAGCTATTAAATTACTACATAAAGAAGCTGGAAAAATCCCACACTAGTGAATTAACAGAACATTTGAAAACTTTAGAAGAAACAAATTGATAGCTGACATCAACAAGTAGAAACAAAGAAACAATACAAAGAATCAATGAGACAAAGAGTTGGTTCTTTGAGAACAATCAACAAAATAGACAAACCTTCATCCAAACTAACCAAAAGGCAGAGAGAGAATATCCAAATTAACAAAATCAGAAACGAAAAAGGGGACATAAAAACATACATGGAGGAAATCCAGGTCAGCCACATTTCAAAAACCTGTACTCCACAAAATTGAAAAACTTAAAGGAAATGGACAAGTTTCTGGTTAAATATCACTTAGCAAAATTAATTCAAGACCAGATAAACAAATTACACAGACCTACAACTGCTGAAGAAATAGAAGCAGTCATCAAAAAGTCTCCCAAACAAAAAAAAAGCCAGAAGCAAATGGTTTCAGCTCAGAATTATACAAGATTTAAAGAACTAATACCAACACTCCTCAAATTGTTCAATACAAAAAACAAAAGAAATACTGCTGAATTCTTTTTATGAGGCTACAATTACCCAATCCACATAAAGAAAAACAACACTAAAAAAAAAAAGAATTACAAACCAATCTCATTCATGAACACTGATGCAGAAATACTAAATAAAATACTGGCAAATCAAATCCAAGAACACAATAGAACACAAATCCAAGAACACATCCACCATGATAAAGTTGGCTTCATTCCAGAGATGCAGGGATGGATGGTTCCCTGTATGAAAGTCTGTCAACGTAATCCACCATATAAACAAACTAAAATATAAAACCACATCTCATTAGATGTTGAAAAAAGTTTTCAACAACGTTCCTTCATGATAAAAATCTTGGAAAGAGCAGGGATACAAGGAACGAACCTAAATAAATACATCACGCCAACAGCCAACATCAAATTAACTGTAAAGAAACTCACAGAGATCCTACTGAAATCAGAAACAAGACAAGGTTGTATACTCTCTCCATATCTATTCAATATAGTTCTAGAGGTCATAGCTACAGCAATAAGACAACAAAAGGAGATCAAAGGATACAAATTGCAAAAGAAGAAGTCAAACTCTCACTGTTTGCTGATGATATGATAGTTTACATAAGTGACCCCCAAAATTCTATGATCTTCTACAACACATAAAAACTTTCAGCAATGTGGCAGGTTACAAGATTAACTCAAAAACAATCAGTAGCCCTCCTGTACACAGATGATTAAAAAGGCTGGGGAAGAAATAAAAGAATCAACACTCTTCAGAAATAGTCATAAACAGCATAAAATACCTTGAAATAACTCTAATCAAACAAGTGAAAGACTTGTATAAAAAGAACTTTAACGGTGGTGGCACACGCCTTTAATCCCAGCACTCGGGAGGCAGAGGCAGGCGGAACTCTGGGAGTTCGAGGCCAGCCTGGTCTACAAGAGCTAGTTCTGGGACAGGCTCCAAAGCTACAGAGAAACCTTGTCTCGAACCCTCCCCCCCAAAAAAAAAGAACTTTAAAGTTTTGAAGAAAAAAATTGAAGAAGACACCAGAAAGTGGAAGGTATCCCACGCTCTTGGGTAGGCAGAATTAACTCAGTAAAAATGGCAATTTTACCAAAAGCAATATACAGATCCAATGCAATGCCCATCAAAATCTCAGCAAAATTCTTCACAGACCCTGAAAGCAATGTACTCAACTTCAAATGAAAAAGCAAAAAAAACCTAGGATAGCCAAAACAATCCTGTACAATATAAGAACTTCCAGAGGCATCATAATCCCTGACCTCAAGCTCTACTACAGAGTTATAACACTGAAAACAGCCTGGTTTTGGCATAAAAACAGACAGGAGGACCAATGGAACCAAACTGAAGACCCGGATATTAATCCTTTGAAATATAACACCTGATTTAGACAAAGAAGCAAAAAATATCAAATGGAAAATAGAAAACACATTTAACAAATGGACTGGCAACTGAATATTAACATGTAGAAGAATGAAAATAGATCTATATCTATCACCATGCACAAAACTCAAGTCCAAATGGATCAAAGACCTCAGCATAAAGCCAGCCACACTGAACTTTATAGAAGAGAAAGTGGCAAGTACACTTGAATGCATTGGCACAGGGAACCACTTCCTAAATACAATCCCACCAGCACAGACACTGAGAGAAACAATTAATAAATGGGACCTCCTGAAACTGAAAAGCTTCTGTAAAGCAAAGGACATAGTTAACAAGACAAATCGACAGCCTACAGATAGGAAAAGATCTTCACTATCCCTACATCAGACAGGGGTCTGATCTCCAAAATATACTAGAACTTAAGAAATTGGTCATCAAAAGAACAAATCATCCAATTAAAAAAAAAATGGAGTAGAGACCTAAACAGAGAACTCTCAACAGAGGAATCTAAAATGGCTGTAAGACACTTAAGGAAATGTTCAACATGCTTAGTCATCAGAGAAATGCAAATCAAAACAACTCTGAGATTCCATCTTACACCTGTAAGAATGGCCAAGAACAAAAGCACTGATGACAACTTATACTGGAGAGGCTGTGCGGTAAAGGGAACACTTCTACATTGCTAGTATGAATGCAAGCTGGTACTGTCCCTTTCAATATTAGTGTGGCAATTTTTCAGAAAATTAAGAAACAGCCTCCCTCAAGACCCAGTAGTACCACTTTTGGGTATATATCACAAGGGATGCTCAATCATGCCACAAAGACATGTACTCAACTATGTTCATAGCAGCATTATTTGTCACAAACAGAATCTGGAAACAACCTAAATACACCTCGACTGACGAATGGATAAGGAAAATGTGGTACATTTACACAATGGAGCACTACACAGCAGAAAAAAAATTATGACATCTTGAAATTTGCAGGCAAATTGATGGAGCTAGAAAACATCATTTTAAGTGAAGCAATCCAGATGCAGAAAGGCAATTATCATATGGACTCACTCATATGTGGTTTTAAAATATAAAGCGAAGAAAACCAGCCTACAAATCATAAATCCAGTGAACCTAGACAACAACAAGGACCCTAAGAGAGACATACATAGATTGCAGAAAAAGAGAAGATCTGCTGAGTTAATTAGGAACATGGGTACCTTAAGAGAGGGTTGATAGGGAATGGAGAGGCAAGGAGGGGAGCAGAGAAAAATGTATAGCTCAATAAAAATCAGTAAAAAAATATACATAAACATGCCAGTAGAATTCACAATATCAAACAACTTTACTCTTTAGAATATCACTTCATTTCTTTCCCTCAGATAGCTCCACCTATATATAAAATGGTTCTAATATATTGGTTTCTGTCATTTTAATGAGAGTATCTTCTACTGTATCCTTCTACAATTTATATACATTTAATTTCAGTTTGGGGCCTATGAAACTACAACTGTTAAGATGCTGAACAGGCATCCTAGAGTATATACTATGAATTTCTCCAGGGTACAGCTGGCATTAACAGCAATTGGGATATAGAATAGAATTCTTCACATTTTAATGAAATTTATCAAACAAATACTTTATCTTCAGGGCCTAGTAAAAGTTATTGCCAAAAATGTAATAATGATTTTAAACAAGAAATCTTGTATAGCTAAAGTCAATGGTAAATAGAATATTTGTACACTAATACTGTAACAGGGTTCTAACTTTTGATTTGTCAATTTTCTAACCAAATACACAGAAAAAGAATACTTAATACTTAAACAATTCCATCAATACAAATGCAAATACACATTACAGAGTATGTGCAAAATAATATTTCTTATTATTTTATCATGGTTGAGCAGTTAGGTATTTTTCTCCTCATCATCCCACCCTTCTTTATATTTATGTAAGATATTTTACCATAAACATTAAAATCTCCAGAAAAGACTAAAGTCAAAGAACTAAGCAGAATAAAAATGGTTACAAGTGCGTACGCATGACAGAAATTATTATATAAACCACTTATAAGTTCTAATTAGAAGAAAAAGGAACTATCCAACAATCAATGTTTTTTTTTCCAAAGGCACATAAAAGCAAAGAAGACCAAATTAAATAATAGCAATATTTTATTATTTGAATTTTTACCTTAAAACAATCAAAAAAGATGATCAAGTTGTTCAGGAAAAAAATCCCAAGCTAATTTTGCTAGTAGGTCATGTACATTCTTCACAATGGCTTCATGCTTTCCTGCCTTCAAAGAAAGAAAACAAAAAAAGGTAAAAGTAAATATAAACCACTGTATTATGACTTTGATAACCCTTAGTTACCTTCTCACCTGAAAGTGTAAGAATAGCCCTTAACATAAAACAATTTCCACTGAAACTAAAGCCACTTAGTTTTTCCACTTATAGTACTTAATTAAAAAGAAATTATTAATTTAACTTATTAAATTAATTAAAGAATTAAAAATTAAAACACCAATAATATTCAGGAAAAAAAACTTAGTCTATAAAATATAGTAAACTTTTTCAAAATTAGAAACCCAAGTAGGCTCTCTGCTCCTCCCTGTTCTAGGGAGCTTCTTTTCATGCAGTACCAGCCTCGTTCCAGAAACACAATGGTGAAGGTTGGAGGGAACGAATTTGGCCATATTGGATGCCTGGATACCAGGGTTGCCTTCACTTCTGGCAAAGCGGACGTTGTTGCCATCGATGACCCTTTCATCCATCTCAACTACATGTTCCAGTATGACTACACCCATGGCAAGTTCAAAGGCACAGTTAAGGCTGAGAATGGGAAGCTTATCATCAACAGGAAGGCCAGCACCGTCTTCCAGGAGGGAGATCGTGCCAACATCAAATGGGGCGATGCCGGGGCCGAGTATGTTGTGGAGTCAACTGGTGTCTTCACCACCACGCAGATAGCTGGGGCGCACATGACACGTGGGGCCAAACAGGTCATCATCTCCACCTTCTGCGAATGCCCCCATGTTTGTGATGGGTGTGAACTATGACATGTATGACAATTCCCTCAAGATTGTCAGCAATGCTTCCTGCACCACCAACTGCTTAGCTCCCATGGCCAAGGTCATCCATGACAATTTTGGCATCGTGGAGGGACTCATGACCACAGTCCATGCCATCACAGACATGCAGAAGACTATGGATGGCCCCTCTGGGAAGCTGTGGTGAGATGGCCTTAGCGCTGCCCAGAGCATCATCCCTGCATCCACTGGCGCCCTCCAAGGCTGTGGGCAAAGTCATCCAAGAGCTGAACTGGAAGCTCATGGGCATGGCCTTCCATGTTCCTACCCCCAATGTGTCCGTTGTGGATCTTACATGCCGCCTGGAGAAAGCTGCCAAGTATGACGCCATCAAGAAGGTGGTGAAGCAGGCATCTGGGGGTCTACTAAAGGGCATCCTGGGCTACGCTGAAAACCAGGCTGTCTCCTGTGACTTTAACAGTGACTCCCACTCTTTCACCTTCGATGCTGGGGCTGGCATTGCTCTCAATGACAACTTTGTAAAGCTCATTTCCTGGTACCACAATGAATTTGGCTACAGCAACAGAGTGGTGGACCTCATGGCCTACATGGCCTCCAAGGAGTAAGAAGCCTGCCCTTGACCCCCATCCCAGCAAGGACACAGCAAAAGAGAGGCCCTCGGCTGCTGAGCAGTCTTTATCCTAACTCAACCCTTGACACTGAGCATCTTCCTCACAGTTTCCATCCCAGACCCCCAGAATAGCAGGAGGAGCTTAGGAAGCCCTACTCTCTTGAATACGATCAATAAAGTTAACTACACCCGTCAAAGAAAATAAGAAAGAAACCCAAGTATTCAAAAAAAAAAAAATTAACCACAATGCTCAAACAGGCTCCATCCTAAAGATGCAGGGATAATTCAAAATATATAAATAAACATAAACACCAGCAATAGTGGTGTACACCGTTAATCCCAGCACTGGGGAGGCAGAGGCTGGCAGATCTCTGAGTTCAGTGTAGGGGAAGCCCAGCGCGCTAACCCTCCCCGCCCGTCTCGGCTGAATTTCCCAGCATTCGAGCTTGGTTGGCAGCAGTACAGCTGCTGCTGAACGAGCACAACCCTGCTGCGGTTCTAGCCAGCTGTTATCACCAGCGCAGCTGTCGCGGAAGTAAAGCAGGTGGACCACAGGGTGACTCGATCCGAGCGAGCTCCCCCCATCACTCTAACCTCTCAGGCAGCGCCATCCACGCGCCCACTGCTGTTTACAGCCATACTCTAATTCACACAGCACACAGTCTGTGGTTGAACTTCCAGTTTTGAGCCAGACCTCCTCAAAACACTCAGAGGCTAGTTACAATTTTCTTAGGGCCAAATGTTATTATGGAAATTTTACCATTGTTTGCTTTCACAGGACCCCCTAAGAAGAACGTCGCCCATGTCAGCTTAAAGCCATCTTAGAGAACAACGTCCCTTCTCCCAACAGAGTTTGCCCCCAGGTTTAGGGACGTCATTTAGTGGTTGATAAAGGGTTGAGGGGATGGGGGAGGGTACTTTCATGAAAAAAAAGGGGATTAACTTAGTTTGATGGGATGATTGGTACTGATTCTTGTATATTGATATACTGATTATTAAATGTGAGTATGCTTCTACCTCTATTTATTGTATAAGAGTATGTTTATACCTGTTTATATTGTATTAATATATTTACCATATCGCAATGTACATTTCTACCTCTGATATTTATGTAATGACACTGTTTACAGTTGGAGATCATTGTCCTCAAATACTGCACAGTTGTTTATTCTCTTAGTCTTCAAGCTAGATAGATATTGAAAATTATATGTTTGTCATATTAGGATAATCAGGTTTTTTAGATACATAGAGATTATATTTAGTATAGATAGTATAATCTTCAACCTCTTCAAAGAGCTGTAGAAAATGGCCTTTAATCTAAACTAGAATTCCGTGCTAATGAGACACAATCACTCCTGGCAACACCGCTCTACTCCCGAGAGAACGTTGAGCACCAAAGACACTCCACTGGGGAGCTTGTCTTCTTCTTGGCACAACTGGCCTTCAGGCAAAAGAAAAGCCCATACAGCAACTACTGACAAAGATACAAAATATCCGTAAGTGGATAAAACAGGATTGTCCTATCTTGCCAAGGCAGGGTAGGATAGTTCTAAAAAAGTTTCTTGCCTTTGATAACGGTCTGCCAGTTATGTTAGGCCTTAGCCCAAGTTGGTTGACTCAACACTGCTAAAGAGACTTTGGGTGACTGCCCAGGTAGTCAGCTGTCTCTGTCATTTGTTCCACATTTTGGAAATTTCTCGTTTGTTTTTCCTGGTTGCTTAAGTAATATTACTTCCCTTTTCAGATCATTGACGGAGTTGAAGATTAGATAATTGCAATTACTCTCTATATTATTTAGACTCCCTTGAAATAGAATGTTTAGTAAAACTTTTGTTATAGGTTTCTTGCTCAATATTGATTGTTATTTGTAATTTTATATTTATTATTTCTTCCCATTGTATATAGTTGTATTTGGTTTGGTTCTGTCTTATTTAGACAAAAGGGGGAGATGTAGGGGAAGCCAAGCCCTTAGGCTAATATTTACTTATAAATCTTGCGGGTGTACTCCCCGTCTTCCCTTCTGTTTCCTGCTCTTTGTTGGAACCTTGGTTTTGTAAGCTATCCCGTTCTTCCACTTAATAAAGCTGATATTAAAGCTAGCCTGATTTATCCTATTTGCCGGTCGTTTACGCCCATCAGTTCAGAGCCAGTATTATCTACAGAGAAAGTCCAGGACAGGCTCCAAAGCCACACTGTCTTGAAAACTATTTCAAGAAACTGTCTCAAAATAAATAAATAAATAAATAAATAAATAAATAAAACGTAAATTAACTGAAAGAAAAAACACATAATCAAATCATTAGATTAAGAAATAGTCTCTGGCAAAATCCAAGATATCTTCATGATAAAAGTCCTAGAGGGATTAGGGATATCTCAACATAACAAAGGCAGTTTCTGGAAAGATTATAGCCAACAGCATCTTCAATGGAGAAAAAAGAAACTCTAGACTTCACTAGAATGAGGAACAAGACAAGGTTGTCCACTCTCCACATCTATTCAAGATTTGATATCTTAGCTAGAGTAATAAGACAACAGGAGATCAAAGGGTTAAAAATTGAAAAGGAAGAAGTTAAAATATATTTATTTACAAATAATATGGTAACATACACAAGTTACTGAAGACTAATTCCACCAGGAAATTTCTATAGCTGATAACACTTTCAGCAAAGGATCTGCACACAAAATTAACTCACAAATATCAGGAGCCTTCCTATATACAAATGACAAGCAGTCTGAGAAAGAAATTAGGGGGGGAAGAAAACCTTTTATAAAAGCTTCAAATATAAATAACCTGGGTATTTTGAACTAAGCAAATAAAAGACCTGTATGAAAACTTAAAGTCATGAAGAAATAAACTGAAGAAGACACCAGTACACTGAAAAACCTGTCTGTGCTCATGGAACAGTAGGATAAAATATTAAAAATGGCCATGCTACTAAAAGCTATCTACAGAACCAATGCCACTTTCATCAAAATCCCAACACAATTCTTAACAAATCTTGAAAGGTCAGTCAAAATGTAGAAGAATGAAAATAGATTTATAATTTACACTGAAAAAAAAAAACCACTTCAAATAGATGAAAGACCCCAACATAAAACCACTTACACTGAACCACATAGAAGAGAAAATGAGAACAGTCTTGAACTCACTGACATAGAAATAGACAAGAATAGTACAGGCAGTAGATCAATAACTAAGGGACTGAAGAGATGGATCAGAGGTTAAGAGCATTGCCTGCTCTTCCAAAGGTCCTGAGTTCAATTCCCAGCAACCACATGGTGGCTCACAGCCACCTGTAATGGGGTCTGGTGCCCTCTTCTGGCCTGCAGACAGAATATTGTATACATAATAAATAAATATTAAAAAAAAACACAGGTAGGGTAGGGTATGGTTTCTGTGAAGTAGACATTAAATATTGGTTGGTTACTCCCACAAGCTTTGTGCCACCATTGCCCTATCATATCTTTTAGGCAGTCGACATTCTCTGTAGGATGAACTGTCACTTCTGTTATTCAGCATGAGCTGTCACTTGTCACAAGACATTCTGTCAGATGTAAAATGAACTATCAGAATTTTTTTGATTGGTATTCCCCTTATTGCTGAAAGATGTTGGCCATTTAAGTATCCTCAGTCACTGAATTTCCTCTATTTAGAATTCTCTGTTTATATCTGTACCCATTGTTTGTTTGTTTCCTTGATAGTTTCTTGAGTTCTTTATTTATTTTGGATATTAGGTCTCTATTGGATTGGAGTTGGTGAAACATCTTTTCCCATTCTGTAGGCTGCCACTTTGAATAATGTGTCCTTTACCTTGTGGAAACATCTTCAATTCATCAGATCCTACTTATTAGTTATTGATCTTTTTAAATATTTATTTATTATGTATACAATATTCTGTCTCATTAGGATTAAAGGTGTTAACTAGAAACAGAATAAACAGAGACAGAGGTAGATGAGAAGAGTAAAGAAAGGAATATGAAGACGGGCAACTAAAATAAAAATGTCATTTGAAAAACTACATGAAAACCCACAACTGTAGAAGTATCCTAAAGTATATGCATAAACATGAAATGAATCTAAATGGAGTTAACATGTAATTTAAGAGAATGCCCAAACTATGCATGTATACAAACAGTTCAGGAATGGTTTTTATCCTGTTAAGTTGTTGGTTAAAGGAGTCACAAAGATTACCTACCCACTTTCTGAAAAGCCATTCAAACTATTGCCAATGCTATTGGTTACGATACACAAAATGAGAGTAAAGCATGACTGATGGACACAACTTACTCTGTCAAGCAACATGGAGGAATTGACCAATTAGAAGGTTCACTACTACTGACTATGCCTATAGATACTAAACTTTATACCAGAGTATAAATGTAGTCATCAATAACACCCAGATAATTTGCCTATAAGGTTTACTCTTATACTTCTGGCACAATTATTATGGGAATATCTACTTTATGACAAATTAATGCTCACCTCATGAGATGCAACAACTATCTTGCACTATGAAAGGGCCAAGAATCTGAACTCAGATAGATCAGGAGCCCTAGAGAAAAATCTAGTTCTCTTCTTCTGCTAAATGAACCCAGCAATAAAATTATACCCATTAACATAGTGCTACTCCCACAAACCAGTGTACTGCTCAACCTCTTCAGAGAATTTACCTGTAATAATGAGACAATGTGTAGAGTTAAGATTTTGCAGAATTCAGTACTACAGTATGGGATATCTCTATCTATTCCCTCGTTTCAGGGATCAGAGACCTTTATAGGATACAGAAAGAATGTAAGATCCGGAGGTGGTAGATGACTCTTGAGAAAACAATGTCTTCAAGACAAAACAAGGGCACACAAGACCCACATGTGTACAAACTAGACAAAATCTCAACCCAGAGAAAAGTGGGCACAAAGTCCCACCAACAGCCAAAAGATATTTGTAACTGACAGCTGCTGGAAAGGTAAATACAGTTTTCTCAAATGGAGTGACACTGTATCAATCAACTACACTCTTCTGCCCAAGCTCAGGAGTAGCTGATCAACAGAAAACTGATACCATTACTTTGCGAGTGCCTTAAAAATTTGTTGCTATATAATTTTTCTTTGTTTTAAAAGTTTTCATTTCTTTTGTTATTTTTAAGATATAAAATGAAAATGGAAGTTGCATAGAGAAGATAAAGAGTTGGAGGTAAAAAATAAACAATATGATTATGAAAATATAGCATGAGGGAAAAATTTAAACTGCCAATTAAGAAAACCCTACAAACAACTCTGTAACTTAGATATGTAGATGTAACACTGCACAAGTTTTCTGTGAGAAAACAAAACAAAACAAAACAAAAACAAAACTATCATTAAAAAATTACACAGTATTTTCTAGCACAATAAGGTAACTTATTTTTAAAAGTTCCAATCTAACATAGCAATCATAGGTTTTTTGGAACTGATATAGTAATATTTTTTTTTCCAAATTTTCCACACTTCCACCTTCAAAGACTATAAGAAAAACTTCTTCCAATTACTAAATTCTTTATACTTTTTCCATCATTATTCCTTCCAAAATTGCTTCACTAAATGGTTTTGTAATATAAAATCATCTATATCCTTAATATATGGACATCTTTTTAAAAAAGAATCCCTGACCAGATATCTAAATAAAATAGCTTACTGAAATTGTAGTAATAAAAATCTGTTACTCAAGTCACTAGACAAACCTGTAATTTTATTAAATTTTTACTATCTTAAGAAAATTTCTTACCTGTGCTGCCCAGATATTATTAAGATCCTGTAAAGTAAGAGCCTTTTCTTTAATGACAAAACGCAGAATTTTCTCAAACTTTTCCACATATTGTAGCTGATGAAGACTATCTTGTAAGACTATGGATAAGATATTATTTTGTTGTATCCACTCCTAAATTTAAAACAGCATAAATATTGTTTAACTGTAGAAAATAAAAAAAATCCAAAAACCAAAATAAAATTTTTCACTTGTACAGATGACACAAGTGAAATCAATCTTTAATGCTGTTACTAAATATTAAAACAAGTAATTTTATAGAATTAAATTCTGCATGTAAAATGTACCCATTAAGATAACACAACTGCTGCTTTAACGGGTAATTACTAATTGCATGTAATTTAATTCTGAAATATAGAGAAATTCCTCATCTATGAGCAGCAGTATCACATATTTTAGTTATAATATATGAGCATAATGACTTTTATATTTCCAGTATGTTTTAGAACATTCTCTTGTAAAATGTATTCAAATACCTCAAAAAATGTCACATTAATTTATAACAAAAAGTACTTTCTCTTTTGCATTGTCGAGAAATGCTAATTTAATTTATGGATATAAACATAAAATCTGAGCTTAAATAAATCCTTAGTCAAAGTCTTTCTCTTAGGTATATACTATTTTCACCACAGTTAAGAAAAAAAAACCCTCAAAGTTCTGACACAATCTGTTAATTAAGACTCTTGTAAGACAATGATTATTCTTCACAAACATGTATAAACAGTATTCATATAAAATTATAATTCAAGTTTTTATATCTGCTATTCACTTCAAATTAAAATGTTTTAAGTGATTCCATAGAATACTCATTCACTAGACTCCAGAAGTTTTCTTTTTAATTTAAACAAGTCACCTATATTCAGATACACATTCACAAAAGATACAGTTAAGTTACTTAACATTCTTACCAATCCATTGTTTATCAACTTGAAAAGTTCAGCAGTTTTAATTTTAAGAGTTTACTTATTTGTGTATACAGTGTGTTTTTATCATATGTTAGTGAACCATGTGTATATTATGTGTGAAGCATTCCCTGGTTGTCTAAAAGACGGTGTGTGACTCCCTCAAATTAGAATTAGAGATATTTGTGGCAATTGGAAACCAATGGCTCTGGAAGCACAACAAATGTGCTCTAAGCCATTAAATCCTCTTTCCAGGTCTTATTATTTTTTTGTTTTGTGGTAGAAGTAATAAACACTTTAAATTTGCTGCCAAGTTTGGTCATTAGATCCCAGATTGACAGGCTGAGAACTGCATGAACAGTCCTCAGAAATTCCAGCCCTATACACAATAAATAAATAAATAGGCAAGTATGTTTTGATTATATAAAAAATGGAGCTTACTAGCCGGGCGGTGGTGGCGCACGCCTTTAATCCCAGCACTTGGGAGGCAGAGGCAGGCGGATCTCAGTGAGTTCGAGACCAGCCTGGTCTACAAGAGCTAGTGCCAGGACAGGCTCCAAAACCACAGAGAAACCCTGTCTCGAAAAACCAAAAAAAATAAAATAAAATAAAATAAAGCTTACTGCCATTTGTTCAGCGGTTAACCATTCTCCCTCAGAATTACCATGTTGATGTGCATAATATGATACACTTGACAGCATCTTGTTAATTTCATTCAATGCATTCATCTTTCCATTAAAAGAAGAAATCTGCAGCAATCTATAAAAATTGTAATCAATAATAATTTTTCATGATTCATAGGAATAGCAAAGGCTAGTGCAACATGCATAACACAAAAGCAACTCTAAAGACTGAAGTGGGAGTATCACAAAATGAAAGCCAGGGTTACACAGTGAATTCATAGTCAGCATAGACTGTTACAACCCCCAAACAAACAATAAAAACCCAAGCTAAACCCAAATCCAAAGAAACCATTTTTGTTTTCAAATTGGTAAAATGGCTGCCTATCATACAGGATCCTAAATTCAATATGCAATCACCGAATAGGCAACAATATAAATCACAGTAACAGTAAAAAGTATCTCACCTGAGTATCATTTTTAACCTAAGAATGTCTAAATTTCTAATAGTTTCTTCTTGTCCTGGAATTCTTGAGGCTAAACTCTTTAGAGATTTAATAATCATTGAAATGGCATCATTTTTTCACTTCAGTCTTTGCTTCTTGTTTCAGTTCTTCATTAGTTATTTTTTGTAATAATTGTGGAACTACCTCAATAACTGGGATGACGTACTTTCTTAAAGTGTGTTGAGTGAGAAACTCATAGCACTGTCCAAAAGGCCTGAAAAGAGGGAACACAAAACTTTAATATCCAATTTTTTCTTCTACAGTCTAGTTTTCAAATTAGTTTCAATACGTACAAGCAAATCATGCTAAATTCAGAAAAATAAAACATTCAAGAATTAAAACTCAATTATTTCCAAGTAAATAAGAGCAACTTGTATATTATGCTGAAAATATCTTAAAATATAACTTACTTAATTAGAGCTGAAATTGTTTAAATTGTTAATGCTGATCCAGTAATGAAACAATCATGCAAAATCTGGAAACCATTTAATGTGCCAAATGTGTTAATAAGATCCACTAACCAATCCTGTAAGTGAACGATAAGCATTAAATTACTTCTTTAAGAAACTGAAAAGTCTCTGTAAAGGTTTTAATCTTTCTATTGATTGCCATTATGCCTTATCTGTCCAGTGACATCATGGGTCTTCAATTAATATTGATGAAACTGAGTCAGGGACCATGTATCAATTATTGTAAAAGGCAAAGTGCAGACTGCATGGTCTCATCTTATCCTGGTTTCTTTTCTTGAACAAGTAGGACAGGACAGGGTCCTATTTTTGTGGTCAGGGGTCTTTTGTTGTGATAATGCTCACATGTCTTCATTTCATTGTTGACTTGTGATTCTACATTGACTAAACCTTATGTGTGAACAGCAAAGGAATTTTTTTTTTTAAAAAAAGCATCTACATACCCAGCTCTTTGCATTAAAGTATGTGCTTTCTTATAAAAAAAAAGAAATTACTACCTAAAATTTATGTTTTAAAACAGACAATATATAACTATAAATCAAACTGTTATAAAATCACACATATATGATTTACTTGTTTAGGAAGACCCTTTAAGAGTGACTGTTTCTTTTTATATTTTTGCTCAGAAAGAGTTAACTTTTTTAAATTGCATATATATTACGAGCAAAATATTGGGCTTTGATCAGCTAACATTTTCTACATTTAAGAAGTAAGTTTTAGCTAGTCGGTGGTGGCATATGCCTTTAATCCCAGCACTCGGGAAGAAGAGGTAGACAGACAGATCTCTGTGAGTTTGAGATCAGCCTGGTCTACAAGAACTAATTCTAGGCTCCAAAGTTACAGAGAAACTCTGCTTCAAAAACAAACAAACAAACAAAAAAACAAAAAAAACACCAAAAAAGGTGAATTTTAAAATTAAAAAATTGAAAAAATAAACATGTTTAATTAAAAAGGCCTATATGTCTTTTGTTCTAAAAATCAATTTTAAGAGAAAATAGAAATAGTAATGGAGAGAGAATAATGAACCTGAAGGGGAAATATTTTCTGAATTTATATAGAAAAGGGACTACAAAAAAGGTTCAGTCTGCAAAATGTTTGCTAGGCCAGACTGATGTAAAAAAACATAAGTGTGGCTGCAAGTGACTGTACTCCCAGCAATGATGATGCAGATGGGAGGATCCCCAGGACTTGATGGTCACCTTGTCATGTCTATCACTGTCCTCCAGGTTCATGGAAAGCTCCTAAGTCAAAAGTTAAAATGAAGTGCAATTGAGAAAGATACCTAACACTGACCTGTAGTTGTGCGGGACACACACGCCACCCAATTCCAGTTAGATATCACCCTCCCATACACAAATACACACCAAAACAAAACAAAAGGTACAACATTAAACAATGCTACAGAAAAGTGAGAAAAATAAATCAATATAAGCTAATTTTAAGAGATGAGAAGCTAAATAAAGACTAAAACTACTAGGTTTATGGTTGTTTCCACTTTTGTTTGTAAATTCCTAATGTTATCTGAAGGAAAAATGAATTCAGTTTGTAAACTCCGTATGAGTTAGAACTTTATAAAAACCTTGGCCGGGCGATGGTGGCGCACGCCTTTAATCCCAGCACTCGGGAGGCAGAGACAGGCAGATCTCAGGAGTTCGAGACCAGCCTGGTCTACAGAGCTAGTTCCAGGACAGGCTCTAAAGCCACAGAGAAACTCTGTCTCAAAAACCAAAAAAAAAAAAAAAAAAAAAAAAAAGCCGGGCAGTGGTGGCGCACGCCTTTAATCCCAGCACTCGGGAGGCAGAGGCAGGTGGATCTCTGTGAGTTCGAGACCAGCCTGGTCTACAAGAGCTAGTTCCAGGACAGGCTCCAAAGCCACAGAGAAACCCTGTCTCGAAAAACCAAAAAAAAAAAAAAAAACAAAAAAAAACCTTGAAAATTGGTTAAACATACAATAAAGTAAACACAGTGCCAAAAAAAACCAGTTGAATCAAAAGGAGAAATAATTCTGTAGTAACCTGCCTGGAGGCCACCTGAGGTGCTAACTTTTATGTTAAATGTCTTAAGACAGAAGAGTAAAGATAAGTTAAGAGAAGAATGGTATGAAAACATACTGGAACTACAGAGCAGACAAACTAAAGTGAGGTATCCAAGAAATCTGAGGTAGGATTTAAAAATTAAAAAATTTTAGCCGGGCAGTGGTGGTGCACACCTTTAATCCCAACACTCAGAGTCAGAGTCAGGCGGATCTCTGTGAGTTCGAGGCCAGCCTGGTCTACAAGAGCTAGTTCTGGGATGGACACCAAAGCTACAGAGAAACCCTGTCTCGAAAAACAAACAAACAAACAAAAAATTAAAAAATTTTAAAGCATCTATGCACATAGAAAAGAATATATATGGTGGGTCATCTCTTCAGGCTTTAAGTCCATGTCCATACATTAAAAGTATTCCTTTTCTTGCCTAAGTTCAAAAATACTATAAAATGTGAAATTTCAACAAATGTTAAGATTGTGGAAAGAAAACCAGACATTCAGACAGACCTATTTGAAAAGTACTAATATCAGGTACTCTTAAGAGCTATAAGAAATACTGACAAAAATCTGAAGGTACCTAGAAAAAAATATAAGCAAATTGAGTATACCAGTAGGACAAAAAAATTAAAAAACCTATCATTATAGATAAACATATAACACATTCAACAGTAAGTCTGAACAAGGCAGATTTAACTACTAGAAATTTAATATGTGTAATTTTAACTCCTAAAGTCAGATAAGAAAAAGCTGTATTGATCCCAAAGGATTTATAAATCACCACCCATGGAGAAAAATACAGAAAAGTTCAAAAAAGGCAAAGACAGAGTTTATTTGAATGCTATACAAAAGATCTTCCCAATTTTGAGAACAGAAATATATAACTTTAAGAAGTCATAAAAATCTAAGAAGACACAAGCAAGAACTCATATGCATTACTGTGAAATCATGACCAAGAAACAGAAACTAGATTTGGTGGTTGGAATAAGATGATCCATCCCCACAGACACATACATCTGAATATTTGGTCCTACTGGTGAACTGTTTATGAAAGGTTGTTAGTATGGCCTTGTTGAAGAAGGTGTGACCTTGCTGGGAGTGTGTCACCGGTTTTGATGCTTCAAGACATCAGGCAAAGTGTCTCACTCTGTGTATAACTTACTGATCAGATGTGAGCTTTTAGCTGTTGATTCAGTCTGCCTGCTCCCACATTCCCCACCACAATGGTCATGGACTAGATCTCTGAAACTATAAGAAAGCCTCTAATTAAGTACTTTCTTTCATAAGCTGCAATGGTCATGGTGTCATTTTACAGCAATAAAAAGTAACTAAGATACAAGAAAAGAACCTTAAGAAAGAAGCATATCAATATAAACTCAGAATCACCACTAAGAACCCTGCAAATCAGGATTAATTACATATTTTAAAGTTTTAGAGAAAGGAGAATGAAACAAAACAATCTGAAAGACAAATTTAAAATAAACCTGTATGGTACTTTTTCAAGATATAATTTCCCCACATTTTATTCTGGGCCTCTATATTCTACTCTAAACTTCCAAAACCTACACCAACACAGTAAAAATATTATAGCAGACAAAATATGCACCAAAATGCAGAGCTACCAAGTGTAAGAAACAAATATTCACAAACTGAATTGAGATCTGGTCAGAACATTAAATACCATAGTTTAATGATGGGTAACAGTCATACAAAAGTTCAGGAGAATCTACAAAACAGGCACACATTCCCCCACAAATTAGCAGAAGATGCTTTCCCAAGAGCCGATGAAGCATTTATCAGCCTACACTACATCACAAGATAATATCCAAGAATAATATAACAGAATGTTTTGCAGAACATAATGCAATGAAACAAGAAATCAAAAGAAAAAAGCATAATTATAAATAAAACAGAAATTAAATTACACATTAGAAACAATCTAACTCTCAAAGAGCAAAAAAAATGAAATTAAGATAATTAAAACAAGTAAAAAAATCAAACATAGGATGCAAAAAAAGTTAATGTAGGGGGAAGTCTAGAATTATCAGAAAAAAAGGTTTCAAACCAGCAACTCAGCCACATCTTTTTTTTTTCTTCTACAGTGCTAATGTTTTAACTCAACTTTGGGCATGCTAGAAAGGCACTGTACAAATAAATTAACTCCACCTCCCCCAGGTCCACACTATGAACCTAAAGGAAAAACCAAACACAAAGTTGGAAGAAAATGGAACATATTTGAATGTATACAATGGAAATAAATGTAGAGAAGAATATGAAAAGCCTCAAGAAAAACGGATAAAGCCAAGTCTGATTATAGGCATCACAAGTTCTACAGAAATAAAACAACTTTAGTGCAATGAATTAGATAAACTGGATAAAAGAAACTTCTAAAATTATCCAAACTAATCCTACACTAAAGAATATTATTGAATTAGTAATTAAGAGCTCAATAGCTGGGTGTGTGTTGACAAAAGCCTGTGATCCCTCCACAGATTAAGTGGAAACAGGACAATGAGAGATTCAGGGCCATAACTGTTGAAAGTCTATCAGTATGGGCTGGAAGAAACTCCAACAAAATGATCAAGGACCAAAGTGTATTCTTCCTGAGGGCAATCATATTTCAATATTTAACTACTAACCAATATGATGTATCACATTAACAAAATAAAAAACCAGAAAACCAAAATAATCTGTTAATGCAAAAACCAGCAACAAGCAAAATCCAACCACCTAAGCACCCAACGAACAGAAGAAACTATTTCAACATAACAATGGTCACACTAAAGAGAAATCAAAGTTAATGTAATACTCAATGTAGAAACAAAATGTTTTTAAGATTAGGAATGCCAATTTTTACATTTCATGGTCAAGATAATATTAATGTCTAAGTTTCAAAAATTATACAAAAACAGATATACAGTAAAAAAAACAAGGCACAAAATTTCCTACTGTTTATATGATGTACTCTATCACTTTATGTTCCCTCTTAGATTTTATTTCTGTGTATGTGTTCACATGATAAAACTGCATTATTCTTTGTAAGCGTTTTAAAAAACTGGTTGGTTATTCTACATAGTTAAACTATATTTGAGACACCATAAACCAATTAAAAGTGACACTAAGACATAAAAAAATCTATAAATCTATTAATCAATATTTTTAGTTCTTTAGATGAGAAATTATTTCCTTGCTTTATGAACATGTTATAACATTTACTAGTATAAAGCACAACTTTCATTTCAAGTTAAGAATAAGATAATTAGAATAGCCTGCCTGAAGAAAGCAGGGTAGGCGCTTTGTTTACGAGCTACCCATCCAGCAAGGAGAGCTGATCTCGTGACCAGGAAAACCATCTCGGGGTGAGGGAGGTTCTGACCCACGGCTGAGGCCTGGAAAGGAACTACTTCCTGCAGGGTTTATACCCCTGCATACTGCCTCTCTCTCCCTACCTCATCCAGCTTGCATACAGACCCCTCCCCACTTCTGTCTCCCTGCCATCTTTGGGCAAATAACATCACCCAGCTCAGCCTGTCTGGGCACTGGGATTAAATTCTGAGGGCAGCCGGGAGGGTGGGAATTCCATTGTCTCAATAGCTTGCCTGCAGCAAGCAGGGTAGGCGCTTTGTTTACAAGCTACCCAACCAGCCAAGGAGAGCTGATCTAGGCACCAGGAGAACCATCACTGGGGCACCTAGAGAGCCATCACGGGAGAGTGCCATCACTGGGAAGGTACATCAGTGGGCAAGGAGACCTGATCCTGTAAAAGAAGAGCCTTAGGGGGAGCATTCGGGGGGAAGAGATGGGCAGGCACCAATGCAAGAATTCACCCAACAATCTGAAAAACAACATGAAACCACCAGAACACAGCAACCCCACAACAGGAGGACATGAATACCTTAATCAAGAAGAAGCAGAAAAAATGGACTCTATGAAAGTGATTGACATCATTAAACAGCATGTAAAAAATGTCCTTATAGAAATAGATGAGAGGTATAAAAGAAAGTTTGAAAAATTGAATAAATCAGTGAATGATGCCCTGGGAAACCAAGGAAAAACAATCAAACAGATAACAGAAACAGTTCAAGACTTGAAAACTGAAATGGAGACAAGGAAGAAAACAAAAACAGAGGGCCAACTGGACATAGAAAAATCTAGGTAAATGAATAGAAACTACAGAAACAAGTATAACCAACAGAATACAAGAGATTGAAGAAAGAATCTCAGAGGCTGAGGGTACCAAAGAGAAAATAAACGCAATGATCAAAGAAAACAGCAAATCCAACAAACTCTCATCACAAAACATTCAGGAACTCAGGGACACAATAAAAAGACCAAATCTAAGAATAATTGGGATAGAAGAAGAAGTACAGCACAATGTTTCAGAAAATATATTTAATAAAATTATAGAAAAAACTTTCCCAACCTAAAAAAAGGATATTCCTTTGAAGGTTCAAGAAGCATACAGAACACCGAATAGACTGGACCAAAAAAAAAAAAAAAAAACCATCTGATCGCCATATAATAATGAAAACACAAAACATACAGAATAAAGAAAGAATATTAAGAGCTGCAAAGGAAAAAGGCCAAGTTACTTATAAAGGTAAACCTATCAGACTTACACCTGACTTCTCCATGGAAACCATGAAAGCCAGAAGGTCCTGGATAGATGTACTGCAGAAGCTAAAAGAACATGGATGCAATCCCAGACTACTATACCCAGCCAAGCTTTCGTTCACTATAAATGGAGAAAACAAAATTGTCCAGGATAAAAACAAATTTAAACAATACGTAGCCACAAATCCAGCCTTACCGAAAGTAATAGAAGGAAAATCACAAACCAAGGAGACCAACAATGACCACAATAACTCAAACATCTAGAGACCCTTCATCAGCGCAACTCAAAGAAGGCAAACACACAAACCCTATGACTAAAAAACTGACCGGAGTTAACAACCACTGGTGATTAATATCACTTAATGTCAATGGACTCAACTCACCTATAAAAAAGCACAAGCTAAGAAATTGGATACGAAAACAGGATCCAACATTCTGCTGTTTACAAGACACACCTCAACCACAAAGACATGCACCTACTTAGAGTAAAGAGATAGGAAAAGGTTTATCAAGCAAAGGACCTAAGAAACAAGCAGGTGTGGCCACACTAATTTCTAACAAAGTTGACTTCAAACTTAAATCAATCAGAAGAGGTGGAGAGGGACATTATATACTCATTGCAGGAAAAAATTAATCAGGACAAAGTCTCAATCCTGAATATCTATGACCCTAATATAAAAGCACCCACATACGTAAAAGAAACATTACTAAAACTCAAGGCTGCCATCAAACTGCACACACTAATAGTAGATTTCAACATCCTCATTCACCAATGGACACGTCAATCAGACAGAATCCTAACAGGGAAATAAGAGAATTAATGGAGGTAATGAATCAAATGGACTTAACAGACATCTATAGAACATTCCACCCAAATAGGAAAGAATATACCATCTTCTCTGCAGCTCATGGAACTTTCTCGAAAATTTACCACATCCTCGGTAACAAAGCAAACTTCCACAGTTACAAAAAATTATCCATAACTTCCTGTGTCTTATCAGATCACCATAGATTAAAGTTAGAATTCAACAACAATGCTACCCCCAGAGGGCCTACAAACTCATGGAAACTGAACAGTCAACTACTGACCCACACCTGGATCAAAGAAGAAATAAAGAAAGAAATTAAAGTCTTCCTTGAAATCAATGAAAATAAACAACATACTCAAACTTATAGGACACTATGAAAAAAGTCCTAAGAGGAAAGTTCATAGCACTAAGTGCCCACTTAAAGAAAACAGAGAAAGCACACATTGGAGACTTAACAGCCCACCTGAAAGCTCTAGAAAAAAAAGAAGCAGACTCACCTAGGTAAAGTAGAAGACTGGAAATAATCAAACTGAGGGCAGAAATCAACAAAATAGAAACACAGAAAACAATCTAATGAATCAATGAAACGAAAAGCTGGTTCCTGGAGAAAATCAACAAGATTGATGAACCCGTATCCAAACTAATAAAAGGCAGAGAGAGAATATGCAAATTAATAAAATCAGAAATGAAAAGACAGACATAACCACAGACACGGAGGAACTTCAAAGAATCATTAGATCTTACTACAAAAGCCTGTATGCCACAAAACTGGAAAATGTAAAAGAAATGGACACTTTTTTAGATAAATACCATATACCAAAGTTAAATCAGAACCAGGTGAACAATCTAAATAGACCTGTCAGTTATGAAGAATTAGAAACTGTTATCAAAAATCTCCCTACCAAAAAAAGCCCGGGACCAGATGGTTTCAATGCGGAATTCTACCAGAACTTCCAAGAAGACCTAATACCTATACTCCTTAATGTATTTCACAATATAGAAACAGAAGAGTCATTGCCAAATTTCTTTTATGAAGCTACAGTCACTCTGATACCAAAACCACACAAAGACTCAACCAAGAAAGAGAATTACAGGCCAATCTCGCTCATGAACATCGACGCAAAAATCCTCAACAAAATACTGGCAAACCGTATCCAAGAACACATTAGAAAAATTATCCATTATGATCAAGTAGGCTACATTCCAGGGATGCGGGGCTGGTTGAACACACGAAAATCTATCAATGCAATCCATCATATAAATAAACTGAAAGAAAAAAACATACGATCATTACATTAGATGCTGAAGAAGCTTTTGACAAAATTCAACATTCCTTTATGATAAAAGTCTTGGAGAGATTAGGGATACAAGGGTCATACCTAAATATAATAAAAGCTATTTACAGCAAACCGACAGCTAACATTAAACTAAACGGAGAAAAACTCAAAGCCATCAACTAAAATCAGGAACACAACAAAGCTGTCCACTCTCTCCATACCTCCTCAATATAGTGCTTGAAGTATTAGCAATAGCAATAAGACAACATAAGGGGATCAAGGGGATTCGAATTGGAAAGGAAGAAGTTAAACTTTCGTTATTTGCAGATGGTATGATAGTGTACATAAGCGACCCCAAAAAACTCCACCAAAGAACTTCTAGAGCTGATAAACACCTTTAGTAATGTGGCCAGATACAAGATCAACTCCAAAAAATCAGTCACCCTCCTATACACAAAGGATATGGAAGCAGAGAGGGAAATCAGAGAAGTATCACCTTGCACTATAGCCACAAACAGCATAAAATATCTCGGGGTAACTCTAACCAAGGAAGTGAAAGATCTATTTGACAAGAACTTTAAGGCATTGAATAAAGAAATTGAAGAGGATACCAGAAAATGGAAGGATCTCCCTTGCTCTTGGATTGGGAGTATCAACATAGTTAAAATGGCAATCCTACCAAAGGAAATTTATAGATTCAATGCAATTCCCATCAAGGTCCCATCAAAATTCTTAACAGACCTTGAGAGGAAAATAATCAACTCCATAAGGAAAAACAAAAAACCCAGGATAGCCAAAACAATCTTATACAATAAAGGAACTTCTGGAGGCATTACCATCCCTGACTTCAAACTCTATTACAGAGCTACAGTAATGTACATACAGTACAGCATGGTACTGGCATGAAAACAGAGAAGTCGACCAATGGAATTGTATAGTAGACGTGGATTTTCATTTCGATAAAGATGCTACAAGTATAAAATGGAAGAAAGAAAGCATCTTCAACAAATGGTGCTGGCACAACTGGATGTCAACCTGTAGAAGAATGAAAATAGACCCACATCTATCACCATCATTTACAAAACTCAAGTCCAAATGGATCAAAGACCTCAATATCAATCTGAACACACTGAACCTGATAGAAGAGAAAGTGGGACGTACCCTACAACAGATGGGCACAGGTAATCGCTTCCTAGGTATAACTCCAGCAGTACAGACATTAAGGGCAACATTGAATAAATTGGACCTACTGAAACTGAGAAGCATCTGTAAAGCAAAGGACACTGTCACTAAGACAAAAAGGCAATCCACTGACTGGGAGAAGATCTTCACCAACCCCGCAACAGACAAAGGTCTGATTTCCAAAATATATAAAGAACTCAAGAAACTAGACTTTAAAATGCTAATTAACCCAATTATAAAATGGGGCACTGATCTGAAGAGAGAATTCTCAACAGAAGAAGTTCAAATGGCCAAAAGACACTTACGGTCATGCTCAACCTCCTTAGCGATCAGGGGAAATGCAAATCAAAACAACATTGAGATATCATCTTACATCTGTCAGAATGGCTAAAATCAAAAACACCGATGATAACCTTTGCTGGAAAGGCTGTGGAGGAAGGGGTACCCTCATCCATTGCTGGTGGGAAAGCAAACTTGTGCATCCACTTTGGAAAGCAGTGTGGCGGTTTCTCAGGAAATTCGAGATCAACCTAACCATGGACCCAGCAATGCCACTCTTGGGAATATACCCAAGAGATTCCCGATCATATGACAGGGACATTTGTTCAACTATGTTCATAGCAGCATTATTTGTAATAGCCAGAACCTGGAAACAACCTAGATGCCCTTCTATGGAAGAATGGATGAAGAAAGTGTGGAATATATACACATTAGAATACTACTCTACGGTAAAAAACAATGACTTCGCGAATTTTGCATGCAAATCGATGGAAATAGAAAACACTATCCTGAGTGAGGTAACCCAGACCCAAAAAGATGAACATGGGATGTACTCACTCATAATTGGTTTCTAGAGATAAATAAAGGTCAGTGAGTCTATAATTTGATATCCTAAAGAAGCTAAATAAGAAGGTGAACCCAAAGAAAAACATATAGCTATCCTCCTCGTTATGGGAAGTAGACAAGATTGCCGGGCAAAAAATTGGGATCTTGGTGGTGTGGTGGGAAAGGGGTAAGGGAAGATGGGGAGAAAAAAGTGAGAAGGGGAGGTTGGGGGGGGAACTTGGGGAACCAGGATGATTGGGATAAAGGAAGCTTGGATAGGGGAGCAGGGAAGCACATATCTTAATTAAGGGAGCCATCTTAGGGTTGGCAGGAGACTTGGCCCAGAGGTGCTTCCAGGGGCCCAAGGCGAAGTCCCCAGTTAGTTCCGGGGGCAGCTGAGGATAGGGAACCTGAAATGACCCTATCCTATAGCCATACTGATGAATATCTTGCATATCACCATAGAACCTTCATCTGGCGATGGATGGAGATAGACACAGAGACCCACACTGTAGCACCGAACTGAGCTCCCAAGGTTCCAATGAGGAGCAGAAGGAGGGAGAATATGAGCAAAGAAGTCAGGACCACAAGGGGGAGCACCCATCCATGGAGACAGTGGGGCTGATCCATTGGGAGCTCACCAAGGCCATTTGGACTGTGACTGAAAAAGCATGAGATAAAACCAGACTCTCTGAATTTGGCAGACAATGAGGGCTGATCAGAAGCCAATGACAATGGCACTGGGTTTTGATCCTACTTCATGTTCTGGCTTTGTGGGAGCCTACCCAGTTTGAATGTTCACCTTCCTAGACCAGGATTGAGGGGGGAGGACTTTGGACTTTCCACAGGGTAGGGAACCCTGACTGCTCCTCAGATTGGAGAGGGAGGGGGAGGAGTGGGGAGAGGAAGTGAGGAGTTGGAGGAGGGGGAGGGCAATGGGAGGCAGAAATTTCTTTTTTTTTCAATAAAAAAATTAAAAAAAAAGAATAAGATAATTATTAGTTGATTCAATATTCACATTTTGATGAACACTAAGATTTACTTTTAGAGAATCAAATTCTAATAACTGCCTAATGGTAAATATTTCATAAGTGAAAAAGGAAGTTTAAATGTGAATTTTCAGCATCTATTAAAAAGTATTTCTTGTTTTTTAAGAACATATACACACAAATACACACATGCATGTACATGCAGACTTAAAACACAAAGAAGACAACATACTGTCAACATTTGTCCTATAGTAGTTAAATTGTCTACCATCAGAGGAAACACAAAATTAATAAATACAAAGAATCATTTTTCCCTGCGAAAAAATATAAATTAATTTTCAGCAAGCATACTTATCAATCAATGAGTTAGTGTGCTATATGTTTTCTTCATGTTTTAGTTATAATGTTACCAGGAATTCCATGATTGTGAACCAACAATACACATTAAATAAAAAATTGCATAAAGCAAGGTTACATATTTAGATTGGCTATTGTTATTTTAAGCAGTACATTTTATTTAAATGCAAGTCTGTAGCAGTATTTATATATAACAAATGCTAAAATTAGTTAATACGGAATCTTTAAAACAAACCGACATACTTTTGGTAAATGTAGGTCTGGAGAACAGGCAAAGAGTTCATCTTCAGAAAACTGAACACTTGAGGACACTGATTTCCAAGGACGTGCAACACTACAGATATAAAATTTGCAGTGAGGATTTAAGGCCATTGCTAGAAGTTCCAGAAACAGACCGTAGTCCTGAGACAACTTTGTCACACAAAGCTCCACTAGGTGATGGGTATTGTTAATAATACACCTCTGTTAAACAAATAATAGTTAGGGAGACAATATGGTTTACATTAAGAATAGGCTACAATTTCACATACAGAAAATTTCATTCTTGTTAATCATCTTTTCATTCATTTCTGAAGTAATTATGTGAAATTTCTTACACAGCACTACAGTGAACAAATTAACATTTTCATTATAGTAATATTCAATTCACTGTATAATTTTATGTTTTAGTACCACCTGCAATCTTAGCACTTAGAAAATATAAACAGGAAGATTTTAGGCCAGTCCAAGCTATATATTGAGCCCAATGATATAAAAATTCTATGTCATATGAGAATATTAAAATAAAACATAAAAAAGATTTCTAATGATGTATCAGCAATGGATTGCTTATAACTAACTACACTGTGTACACAAAATAAATGCAACAGTATTTTCTCACCCTGGTATGTTGTAGTCTAGAAGCAAAAATCAAAAGTCTAAACATTCTTTATTCACTACAAACATTAAGTCTTAATTTATAACTCAAACATTACTTCCAAACTTTGCATTAACTGACAATTAAAAAGTAAATTCTGAAGTTTACAGCACATATGCATAAAGACACATATATATGCAAGCCCTGGCCATTTTTGAGAAATTTAAGTGACATCCTGCCCATAAAAAATATGTATGTTTCACAACTTATGGTTACTTGCAGTTCATAAATGACTGCCTTGTCATTCAGTAACTTGTTAAAAAAGACTTTTATATTGTCATTAAAAGGAAACTGAGGTGCAGGAAAAGATGGCTCAGCGGTTAAGAGCACTGCCTGCTTTCCCAAGGTACTGAGTTCAATTCCCAGCAACCACATGGTAAAGGCAGATTTGAATTAAGTCAGACGGATAATTATAAGGTTATACAGCTTTATTAACTCACGCAACCAAAAGTTCCCGCGCAGCACAGGAGAGAGGAAGCAAGCAAGGGCCCGCGCAGCATCTGCGCACCTTATTTAACAGTCAAAGCCTGCCCCAGGTGAGCCCACCCACTAGGGGGGTGGGGCTCATCCCTACATCTCCCCTTTTGTCTAAATAAGACAGAATTAAACCAAATACAACTATAAACAATAATAACAAAAAATAAATATAATAAACAATATTGAGAACAAAAGTTTTACCAGACAGTCTATCTCAAAGAGTCTAACTATTATAGAGAGTAATTACAGTTATATAATCTTCAACTCCATCAAAGATCTGAGAAGGGAATAAATATTACTTAACAAATAAGAGATATCCAAAATGTGCCAAAAATAACAGAGACAACTGACTACCTGGGCAATCACCCAAATTCTCGTTTGCAATGTTGAGTCAACCAACTTTGGCTAAGGCCAAACATAACTGACATGCCATTATCAGATGCAAGGAACTTTCTTAGAATCATCCTACCCTGTCTTGGCAAGATAAGACAATCCTGTTTCATAACTTTGTCAGTAGTTGAGGTATGGGCTTTTCTTAACCCAAAGGCCAGTTCTGCCAAGAAGACAAGCTCCCAGTGGAGTGTCTTTGGTGCTCAACGTTCTCTCGGGAGTAGAGTGGCGTTGCCAGAAGTAATTGTGTCTCGTTGGCATAGAATTCTAGGTTAGGTTAAAAGCCATTTTCTGCAGCTCTTTAAAGAGGCTGAAGATTATACTATCTATACCAAATATAATCTCTATGAATCTAGAAGACCTGATTAACCTAAAAATAAACATGACAAACATATAATTCTCAATACCTATCTAACTTGAAGATTAAAAGAATAAACTGTGCAATATATGAAGACAATGATCTTCATCTGTAAACTATGTCATTACATACCAAATGTAAACAATGGAAGGAGCTCACATTCAATATTGATATTACATAAATAGTATCAGAGGTAGAAATGTACATCGTATTATGGTAGAAGTATCAATCTAATATAAGCATATTCTTATACAAAAATAGAGGTAGGAACACTCACATTCAATATACAATATATCAATATACAGGAAACAGTCCAAATACAATTTTCTAAAATCAGTAACTCACAAATACCAAACATCAAACCAGTTAATCCCCCCTCTTTTTTCTTTAACATACCCCCTAATTCCATAAAACATCCTCCCATCCCCACAACCCCAAACCAACCATTAAAAGATGTCCCTAACCCTGAGGGCAAACTCTGTTGGGAGAGGGGACGTCGTCCTCTAAGATTGCTTCAAGCTGACATGGGGGCGACGTTCTCCTTAGGGGCTCCCATGAAAGCAAATGATGATAAAATTCCCAAATTAACCTTTGACCTAAGAAAATTGTAACTAGTCTCTGTGTATCTTTAGAAGGTCTGGCCAGAGTGTTGTCAAAAATGTGCACCATTCGAAATTGTCTCGAGCAGTTGGTACCAAAAAAAAAACAAGTCTAATATTAGCACTTAAAAAGAAAGAAAAGGGAAAAAAATATGTTTATAATCATGACGTCATAAAAACCAGATTGAGTTGATGTTGTGGGGCCCCATCTTCATCCTGAAAACTTCAAAAATTACTGTAGAAAAATTTGTTGTTTGTTATGGGAAATTTAAACATTAACAACAAAGACACATACTGACATATAAAGAAAGACACAGATATGAGAAAAAGTAAAGAAAGTTTACCAAGTATATAATTATTCTTATCCTGTGAGATATCTCTTATCAACAGGTTTGGAATTGAAGAGGGACTGGGCCAGAGTCCAACTCCAAAACCAGCTCTACATATTTATAAAAAAGTATTCAATAAAACATATAGATATGTATATATATAGAGTCAATACTTACTGATCCTTAGTGGGTTGTAACCATTTTCCATCCATCACTGAGTAAATATTCAGGGTCCCTTAAATTTTTTGAAGATCAGTATTTATCTGTGGAGATAAGAAAAGAACCCTGCCCCCAACCTATTTATGTTCCTTACCATTAGTATGCTCGTCGTCCTTGTGAATGAATTGTTATTTATCTTTTCCAAGTGTCTTGTCTTCTTCATACCGAACCTTTATTAATTTTGACGGTATCCACAATTTTTCCTCACCTGTGGAGATAAGAGCAAAACCCCTTCCCCAACGCAGCACATCTCCTGGCTTCCATTGTGAGGTTTGCACGTTCTTGAAATAAACTGGTTGATTTAGTTCAGTAGACTTTTCCATTATCCAATGTCTTTCTGCAGCCCTTGTTCCTTTCTCATTAGCGTTAAGAAAATTCAAGGTTAACAAAGCATTATGTAACCTATTCCTGGGGGTGTTTTCCACCCTTTTCTGTTTGTTCAACATATCCTTTATAGTTCTATTTGATCTTTCTATGACTGCCTGACCTGTAGGATTGTATGGTATACCTGTAACATGCTTGATATTGTAATAGTCAAAAAACCGTTTCATTTTCCTAGAGACATAAGCAGGACCATTATCTGTCTTTATCTGTGTAGGTATACCCATGATAGCCATGACTTCTAATAAATGAGTAATTACTGAATCAGCCTTTTCCGAACTTAAAGCAGTTGCCCACTGAAAGCCTGAATAAGTGTCAATGGTGTGATGAACATACTTCAATTTGCCAAATTCTGCACAGTGGAACACATCCATCTGCCAGATTTCATTCCTATGGGTGCCCTTAGGATTAGCCCCTGCTGGCAGTGGCGTTTGGTTATAGAAAGAGCAAGTAGGGCACTTCTTTACAATCTCCTTAGCTTGTTGCCATGTAATAGAAAACTCTTTCTTCAAGCCTTTGCTATTAACATGATGTTTTTCATGAAATTCAGAGGCTTGTAGCACACTACCAATCAATAATTGATCAATATCTGCATTACCTTGTGCTAGAGGACCTGGCAGACCCGTATGGGATCGGATGTGGGTTATGTACATAGGGCAAAGCCTGTTCCTGATCAAATCTTGAACCTGGATAAACAATGAGGTTAGTTCTGTATCATCAGTAATAAATTAAGCAGTTTCAATATGTAAAATAACTCTTTCTGCATATTGTGAATCAGTAACTATATTGATAGGTTCTTTAAAATCCCTTAGCACCATAAGAATGGCATATAATTCTGCCTTCTGGACAGAATCATAAGGACTTTGTTCCACCTTACCCAAGTCTTCTGATTTGTAACCTGCCTTCCCTGTTTTATTGGCATCAGTATAGAATGTACGGGCTCCAGTTATTGGAGCATCACGGACGATTCGAGGAAGGATCCAAGAAGTTCTCTTTATGAAGTTAAGCCTCTTGCTTTTTGGATAGTTGTTATTAATGTCTCCCAAAAAATTAGCACAGGCTCTTTGCCATGGTTCATTATCTTCCCATAATTTCCTTAGTTCATCAGCAGTGAAAGGCACTATAATTTCTGCTGGGTCTATGCCTGCTAGTTGACGAAGTCTCAGCTTGCCTTTTATAATTAACTCAGAGACTTTTTCCACATAAGTTTTTAGTTTCTTACTTGGTTTATGTGGTAAAAAGATCCATTCCAAGATAATATCATCCCTCTGCATTAAAATTCCTGTAGTAGAAATTTTTGATGGTAATATGACAAGAATACAATCGAGCTCTGGATTCACCCTGTCCACATGTGCATGTTGTAATTTTTCCTCAATCATTGTCAGTTCCTTTTCTGCTTCAGCTGTTAGTTCTCTGGGACTGTTTAAATCTTTATCACCTTCCAAGGTTTTGTTCAAATGAATTATTAGATCAGGTGTTATCCCAATAGCTGGTCATAGACTGGAAATGTCTCCTAACAGTTTTTGAAAGTCATTAAGAGTTCGTAGGCGATCTCTCCTAATTTGTGCCTTTTGTGTCTTGATTTTTTGTAAACCTATTTTATAACCTAAATAATTAACGGAATCTCCCTTCTGTATTTTTTCAGGAGCAATTTGCAATCCCCATTTAGGTAAAAGTATCTTTATTTCGTCAAACAGTCTGTTCAAGGTATGCATGTTTGGATCAGATAACAATATGTCGTCCATGTAGTGATAAATGATGGATTTGGGGAATTTCCTGCGTATTATTTGCAATGGTTGGTTCACAAAGTATTGGCATAAGGAGGGGCTATTTAACATACCCTGGGGGAGGACGGCCCAGTGGTACCTCTTGGAAGGTTGAGAATTGTTGTAAGTAGGCACTGTGAAGGCAAATTTTTCTCTATCTTCCTTTTGTAAAGGTATTGTGAAAAAACAATCCTTTAAATCAATAACTATAAGAGGGGGCATCCTTTTGGTAACAAAGAGGGCAATGGGATTCCAGATTGCAGAGGGCCCATAGGTTGAATAACCTTGTTGATTGCTCTGAGATCTGTCACCATTCTCCATTTACCCGATTTTTTCTTAACCACAAATACAGGAGAATTCCAAGGGCTGGTAGATTCTTCTATATGTCCAGCATCTAATTGCTCTTGTACCAGCTGTTCTAAAGCCTGTAACTTTTCCTCAGCTAGAGGCCATTGCTTAGTCCATATTGGTTTCTCAGTCAACCATTTTAAAGGCAAGGCTGTTGGTATCTCTGAAGAGACTTCAATTGCTTGTTCTTGTATGGCCCGAATGGCCGGTTTTCTCCGTTTATAATATCTTTTAATATTATTTTCAGAACTATAAACTCTAGAAGTAGCAGGAATGTTAATTTGGGTATTCCATTGTTGTAATAGGTCACGACCCCGTAAATTCATTGCAATATTGGCTACATATGGCCTTAATTTTCCTATTTGTCCCTCAGGCCCTATGCATTCAACCCATCTCGTGCTCTGTCTTACTCGAGATAGGGTTCCAATTCCCAGTAGCTGGACATTCACATTCTGAAGAGGCCAATATGGATGCCAAGATTCTGGGGTAATGATACTTACATCAGCACCTGTGTCCAGCAAGCCAGTAATAAAATGCCATTTACACATACTCTCAGCTTGGGTCTTTGATCATTTATTGAAGTTTGCCAAAACACACGTAACTCATCTTTCTGATCACTATTGCTTGTAACAGTAGGCATGGGGTTTCCTAATTGTCCTGATGAGGCACATTCTCCGCTGGAACTGGAAATGATTGAACCATGTGTGCTATGGGGGCCTGTAAGGCCCCTCCTCTCACGTTTCCCGTCTGTATCAGGTTGCCTTGTCTACATTCATTCGTCCAGTGTCTGCCCTTTCCACATTTTCTACATAAACCTGAAGGCTGAGTACTCCTATTTCTGTTATTTCTAGAAGATGCATTATTATTATTTCTGAAAGTCCATTGTTTACAATTTCTTTTCATATGACCCATTTGGCCACAATTAAAACATCTGGTATTCTGGTGTCTCCTTTTACCATTGGAAATTGCTTCTTCCACCCATGCTTCAGTGCCATAATCAAATGTATCAACATCCAGTGTATGTAAGACCCATTCTTCCAAGGGTGCTGATCTTACCCTTAAAGGCCACAAAATCCTTTTTGCATTCCGAATTTGCATTTTCATAAGCCAAATTTTCAATCATTATACGCCTTGTGTCTGGGTCAGGTATCCCTATTTGCACAGCCTTAGTAAGCCTTTGTAAAAAATCACTAAAGGGTTCTCTCTGACCTTGTTTAATTTTGACAAATGATTCTGTTTTCTGTCCTGGGTCTTGTACTCTATCCCACGCATTTAAGGCTGCTGTTGTGCATAGGAAGAGTGTGTCCTCATCCAGATTAGCTTGGTCCTGAGGGTCAGAAAAGAGTCCTTCACCTAGAATTTTATCTATGCAAATGTTACCTCCCTTCGCCCTTTCTTGCTGTTCCAAACGTCTAGCCTCTTGCCTGAATAAGCATTTCCATTTTAAATGCGGCCCGCTATCAAGTACCGCAGAGCTCAGTTGCACCCAATCCATAGGGGTTGCTCTGCTTGTTGTTGCCCAGGATTTTAGCATTTCCTTAACAAAAGAAGCGTGCATCCCAAAAGTCATGACAGCCTGTTTAATTTCTTTGAGATCATTCATACGGACAGGCTCCCATATATCCTCCTTGATGACCTTAGGGTTTCTGGAACCAATCACCTTTTCTGTTGTTATTACTGGAAAGGCAGGTAGAGTTTTGTGGAAATTTTTCCGGAGGGATTTTCCCACAGGTGTAGTTAAAATTTGCTTTTCTACCGTTTGTTCTTCTTCATCAGAATTTAGAAATTCCTCAATCTTTTCAATTCTATTCACCATTGCCTTCTGCAATGTTTGAATCTCCTGTCCAGAATTATGTTCCAAAGCCTTCATTGAGGATTCTAAAGTATGAAGTTTGTCCATTAGAGATAAGTTCTCTTCTTTGGACATAATTTTTATGGCGTAAACCGTGCCTTCTTGTACTGACAATCTTTCCGCCAATTTGTCACAAGTTTTAGACAAAATTCGATTGTCACATTCAACCGTTTTGGTTCTCTCAATTAGTGTTTCAATTCCTTCAGAAAGTGACCGCTGGAATTTATTGTTTAAATCAGCTGATCCTTCTTCCATAGTAATAAATCTCTCCTCCATATCGGCTTGAACCTTTTTTAAATTTTCCTGTAGCAGTTCAAGCTGATTCTTGAGAAGATCATTATCGTACCTGATGATTTTGAGACCTTCCACCTCTGCCTTAAGAATCCTGGATTCATCTCTCAAAGATTCTATCACATCCTTGCTGTCAAACCATTTGGTGCCAAAGAAAATTACTAATCCCAGAAGGATGCATAGACATGGGGTGCTAGACACCTCTTGTAAGATGTCCCACATGGTACACTCAAAGAAACCATCAAAATTCAAATTTGTAAGATTATCCGACATTTTACTTATGAAAAAAATTTTTTTTTACCTGCAATGACTGGTTCCTGCCAGAGGTGGCAGAAGAGTCCACTTGATTCCACGTGGAGAGCCAGTATGAAACAGCTCCAGACGGGAGGGGCGCTTTGAATCAGATCAGCAGCACCTGGGAACCTGACAGGGCTGCTAAAACAAAGGGTGGCTGGGAGTGGGAGACCGGGCTAGGCTGCAGCTGCGGCGGTGAACCTATTAGGGCTGTCAGGCCACGGCATGCAAGGAGGGCCAGCCATGCAGGACTGAGGCCGGAGGCTGGGCCCGCGCGGCTGAGCTAACTCCGGGAAACGCACTCAAAGAGGCGGCAGGGGGCCGTGAGCTCCTAGCGGCTCGGGGGCGAGCAGTGCGGGTTGCGGGGCGGTGGCTAGGGGAGTTCAGGCGCATCTCCCCGTGCGAGCTCCATAACCCGTGTGCTGCCTGGTGCAGCCCAGCGCCGCGACCAAGTGTGCACGCCTGGGCATGCACTGCGTGGTCCAATCAGAGCCACGTGGGCGCCAAATAAAGGCGGATTTGAATTAAGTCAGATGGATAATTATAAGGTTATACAGCTTTATTAACTCACGCAACCAAAAGTTCCTGCGCAGCACAGGAGAGAGGAAGCAAGCAAGGGCCCGCGCAGCGTCTGCACACCTTATTTAACAGTCAAAGCCTGCCCCAGGCGAGCCCACCCACTAGGGGGGTGGGGCTCATCCCTACAACATGGTGGTTCACAACCATAATAAAATAAGATTTTGTGGGAGGAGGGAAGGAGGTCGAAATTTTCAATAAAAAAATAAATAAATTAAAAAAAGAAAAGAAAACTGAAATCTTGCAATGGATCAATAGTAGTCTAAGTTATTTCTGTTCTAAGCTATAATCCATCTGAGAATACAAAATTATGTTTGACTTTTTCAGTGTCAAAATTAAAGTTTGAACTTCCAAAATATTTCAGTATTAATTTGTGGTTTAAAAAGAAAATTAAGCTTTTATCTTCCAGGGTCAAGGTAAATAAAATTTCTTTGCTTGCTTCTACATGAAAACTGCTAAGTAATTTTATCATTATCAGTTAGTGTTTCAGCTATATTGAGACATCACTCCCCAATTTAGAAATATATTTTAAAAATAAACACAACTGTGGATAACTTAGAATCAATACTATCACACATCTGGTAAACTATATTGTTACAAGATACTTGAATTCCTAGAGGCAGATTTTCTTTAAAACTGTACTTAAAACCCCACGCAAGATTTACCTAAAAAAAAAAAATCTCCTCCTTCCAAATTATGTCACACCTATTAATAAAGTCGATACTTTATTATGATTAGCAATAATATTTTTCAAACAGATTCACAGAAATCATTATATAAAACCAAATCTCCCTCATACCAAACTCACATGAATTTCAAATTTCCATCCACTCAGTGCCTCATCCATAAGGATTTTGGTAAAAGATGCAGTTAAAACATCTCGAAAAAAAAACGCTGACAAGCTTCACTTTTAGCATCAAGGCCTATGAAAAAGTATAATAAAACAGATAAAAAACATTCCTATAGCCAAGTTTGTGACTACATATAACATACTGTTAGAAACTGGTATGTTTTCTAATACACAGAGAACATTATATAGTGTTTGAGAGAAATAGCATTAATATAAAAACTCAGGATAGAATTCAGAAAAACTACATGAATTGCAACAGCTGAAAATAGACATCTCAGAACATCATGTAGCTTAACATTTTCTGATGTCAGTTAAACCTAAAACACTACTTAAAAAGAAAGTCATCTCTGCTTCACATGATGCCCCAAAATAAGGGGAAAGCCCTTATAAACTGAAAGTGAATCATTATCAAGCATCATTTAGAATTCTGGTTCAGCTTACACTGTACTGTAAAATGCCCTGTACGTATGTGACATCTTCTGAATTAAGAAGATCTGTCCACAGTTGCTAAAGAGATATCTCACCAATTAAAAGAATGAATGTACTGATTTTTGGAAAAACCATTGTTTAAGTCCCAACACATCCACCACAGATTCACAAAACACTAGTAAATCTAGCTCCAGGGTATCCTATACCTTCGGGCCTTCATGGACTCCTCAAGTCATAGGCATATTTCCCCATAGAGACAGATATACATGTATACATCTGATTGAAAAAATTGACACAAGGACCAAAGAAATATAAATATGCCATCTCATTTCAAGGACTTGAAAAATGATCATTACATTAAATTGGTTTATCGTTTGCCTCTGAAGACTTAAAAAGTAAAGAATATTATACAAATTCCTAATCAGTGGTAAGAATACACAATACCCGACATGATAAAACAGCAAAAAAAAAAATCTAGGATCTAGGACATAATTCAGTTACTAATGTCTTTACCTTATACGTCTAAGACCTAAGTTTGATTCCTAAGTTTATACAAAATAACATGTAATCTCAGTGCTTGGAGAGGATAAAAAGATTCCTGGGGCTCCCTAAACTACGTGACAAGTGCTAAGACTGACATTCCCAAATGTCAGGTCTTCTCTGTCCTCTCTACGTACAATCATACACACATGCTCACCTGCACATACAGACACAGATAAAAATTTATTCTAAACTACAGCTATACTGCAAAAGTAAAAACTAGACTTTATTATTTCTTTTCCTGTGGTTGCTTCACAGCAAAAGATCCCATATTTCAAAATATCCATGTTCCTTTTGAAAAACAAAAGACCTCCTTTTCTTCATTAAAGAAAGCAAACAAGTAAGAAAATTTATTAGAAAATATACATGTAGTAATAATGGAAAAACAATTTCCAAAAAATATCAGGGGCTTTCATTATCACATACTTTTATTTACTGGCATTCTAGTCAATGAAATAGCATGTTTGGGTAATTTTTGCTGAAATAATTTTATAAATAAATGTCTCAATGCCTTAAATCTAAATTTCACCAAAAATTCAAGAAATTATATAGCTATCAAAAAGCAAAACTTTTAAATTGTAATAATCCTTAATGTGTATTATAATTTAAAATGAATGTGAAGTAATCTTTATTGCCTTCTTAGAAACATGTAAGTACACATAAAATCCTGCTTCCAAATTTTACAAGTTCAGATTGCTTTTTATGTGTCATGTTAAATATTTTTCATGTTTTTTTAATTTCATTTTTTAAAATCCACTCCATATTCAATTCCTCTGGCCTTTTTCCTACTGGCATTTTGAAATCCTATGGTCCAATGTTTAAATAGGCCTTAACCTCTATGTATCAACCTTAAGACTAATCTAATGTAATGTGAAAATGACTACAGAGAAGCAGTTTTCTATCTCTGTGTCTCAACCCCTTTGGCAAACCTCCATCTCCAAGAAAATTGAAATGATGATCCTTAACCATAAGAAACTTATGGTTATAAAATAAGGACAAAAATATTATATGATTGGAGCCACCACAATGTGAAGAACTGTACTAAAGTGTTACAGATTAGATGGTTCAGAACCACTCTATAAAGTCTGCAACAGCGTCAGGCTCTCCAAAAATATGTGGACAAAAGTTTAAGGTCCCTCATTTCCCTGACCAGGTCACTACAACTAAACATAAAATTTTAGGTGAGATCAAAATACTTTCCTTCTTCATTATTTATAATTGTAAGGAGGGTGTAAGACATGTTTAGGTGAATAAATGTCACTAAGGCTGACACAGATTTCAAAACATATAGGATATCAATAAAGCTAACCCCTGTTAATAAACATAATGGGTAACATGGAAAACACCTATTTTGTCAATACTAATTATAGTGGCTAGAGAACTAAGAGATGCTTCTGCTGTCACATGCAGAGCACCTAGCTTCTTAGTTCTTAGAGTAGAGATAATTCCTCTACAGTTTTTCCTGACTCCTTACTCTCAGTGAATGAAAGCCTGTATACACACACACACACACACACACACACACACACACACATATATATATTAATTTAGCCTTACCAGGAAGTTTATTGATATTGACTGAAAGTCACAAATATTTAATTTTGTAATAAAAAAAAAATCAAAACCTTCAAAAATATTGTTTACATATATAAAAAGCATATACTATGAAAAGAATGGGAACATGTGAAACTCACCTTTTTTACTAAGATCAATAGAAGCTTCTAAAAGTACTTCTAATTCTCCCTTTGGCACAACAGGAACCACCCATTGAGGTCTAATAATTATTATAAAATAAGATTATTTTTCAGAACATTACTCATACTTTAAGTTATGTAGAGTGCTTTTACTAGGAAAAAAGAGTGAAACAAACGACAAACAAAATCCCTTTAGATTTAAAAGAAAAATCCTGCAAACATCTCCTTTCGTGGCATTAAAGATATACATTATAATCTATATAAACTTTTAAAGATAATATCAAATAACAAATAACTCAGCATTCTTAACAAAAAATGAAACAAAATTCAATTGCTAATTCCTGTAGTTAGAAAGGAAAGTGTTCTTTTAATTTTTTTTTTAAAGGAAGAGGATGTTAAGAGAATGTGAGTCGTTTGGGTGTCCTTCAGTGCTATGTGCCATAAAAGCCACCAAGAATATCTGGAGCCTTTTGTCATAAAAGTTTTGGATGATAATGTGATGATGGCATCTGTCTCCTTATTACTTGATTCAGGAATCAGGGATTTTTGAAGATGTAGCTACATACTTCACTTATGAACAATGGGTGAGTTGGCCAGCCTGACAACTTGCTTAGAAGGTTCTATATAGGGACACGTTGCAGAAGAACTTTACTTCATTAGAGCAAGAAAAAGAGGTAAATTCTCAATCAAAAGTGTTAAGAACCAGGGGTTTGGAAAGCAGGGAACATCTCAAAACTAAGAAAATATGCTCAACAACTTAAAAGAATATGTGGAATGAAATCCAGTTGGCTGTGTCAGACAAACAAGAAGGAAGTTTAACTCCTGACCTTTAAATACCAGTTTGACAGATTTATTAGACATGTTAAATATCAAATGTAGCTTCTTCTTTCTGTAGTTATGTATATTTTCTAGTAACCTAATGTATCAATAAATGTACTAACAGAGTACAATTAGCAACAAAACTAAAAAAGAGACTATTATGGGTAGAAGAGAGTGTGCACAAAGGGAAAACCACAGAAAAGGAATAAAAATAAATCTCCTAAATTAGTGTTATCCACTGACCCTCCCCTTTCCTCTTATTTAATACCAATTAATTTTTTGGTCAAAAGCAGTTTGTTCTTTCAAGTCATTACGTGAATATGCATACAGATAAAAATAAATGCACCTGTTGACCATATCTTCCAACTTTGCCAGGTCAGCATGGGGAAATGAAAGATCTTCATCTTCATGCTGTGGTGGTGCATCACCTTGACCTTGCTCATCTGGAAGAGTCACTGGAGAATTCTCATTGGAAGAGTCAGATAATGAGATCTTAATTAAAAGTTAAAAATCCCAGACTTAACTATTTATAAACACATGTACAGGACTTAACAATTCACATATCAATATATATTTAGGATAGGCTTACTGATTATCTGATATATATTATCTCTGTATTTAATTAAACTGGGGTAGTACTACTGATCTCTGCCCCTTTCCATCATCATGAATGCTATTTCCCACAAGATTAAAAATAATAATTATTATATAGCACTGTATTAATTAAGCTAACTTAGAGAACACTTTTTAAAATGATTACTACTAGTATAAATACAGTTGTAGTTAAATTTATTCACAAAACTTTAAGACGTTCATTTGTCACCACACACATACCATGACATAACTAATAATTAGAAACATGCTTTTGACAAAACACAAAATCCCTTCATGATAAAGGTCTTGGAGAGAGCAGGGAAACAAGGAACATACATAAACATAATTAAGTCAATAATCAGCAAGCCAACAGCCAACATAAAACTACATGGAAAGAAACTCCCAGTGCTTCCATTGAAATCAGGAATAAGACAAGGTTGTCCACTCTCTCTCTATATATATTCAATATAGTTCTTACGGTCCTAGCTACAGCAATAAGACACCAGAGGGAGAGCAAGGGGGTTACAAATTGGAAAAGAAGAAGTCAAACTCTCACTGTTTGCTGATGATACAGTAGTTTATTTAAGTGATCCCAAAAATTCTACCAAGGAACTTCTACAACTCATAAATATTTTCAGCAATGTAGCAGGATACAAAATCAACTTTAAAAACTCAGTAGCCCTCCTTAACAAAAATGAACTAAGGGCTATGGAAGAAATCAGAGAATCAACACTCTTCACAACTAGCCACAAATAGCATAAAATATGTTGAAATAACTCTAACCAAACAAGTGAAAGTCTTGTATGACAAGAACTTTAAATCTTTGAAGAAAGAAATTGAAAAGGACACCAGAAAGTAGAAAGATATCCCATGCCTTGGGTAGATAGAATTAACATAGTAAAAATGGTAATCTTACCAAAAGCAATCTACAGATTCAACACAATGCCCAGCAAAATTCTTCACAGACCTCAAAAGAATGGTACTCAACTTCATATGAAAAAGCAAAAGACCCAGGATAACCAAAACAATCCTGCACAATAAAAGAACTTCTAGAGACATCACAATCCCTAAATTCAAACTCTACTACAGAGCTACAGTATTGACAGCAGCCTGGTATTGGCATAAAAACACACAGGAAGACGAATGGAACCAAACAGAAGACCCGGATATCAATCTACACAACTTTGAACACCCGATCTTTGATAAAGAAGCAAAAAATATCAAATGGAAAAAGAAAGCGTATTTAATAAGTGGTGCTGGCGTAACTGGATATCATCAACATGTAAAAGAAGGGAAATAGACCAATATCCATCACCATGCACAAAACTCAAGTCCAAATGGATTAAAGACCTCAACATAAAGCCAGCCACACTGAACCTTACAAAAGAGAAACTGAAGTACACTTGAATGCACTGGCACAGGGAACCACTTCCTAAATATAACACCAGCAGCAAAGAAACTGAAAAAACAATTAATAAATGGGACCTCCTGAACCAGAAAAGCTTCTGTAAAGCAAAGGACACGGTCAACAAGACAAAACGACAAGCTACAGAATGGCAAAAGATCTTCACTAATCCCATATCACACAGAGGTCTGATCTCCAAAATATACAAAGAACTCAAGAAATTGGACACCAAAAGATCACAAAATCCAATAAAAAAAATGGAGTACAGACCTAAACAGAGAACTCCCAACCGAGGAATCTAAAATGGCTGAAAGAAACTTAAGGGCCAGGCGGTGGTGGCGCACGCCTTTAATCCCAGCACTCGGGAGGCAGAGGCAGGCAGATCTCTGGGAGTTCGAGGCCAGCCTGGTCTACAAGAGCTAGTGCCAGGACAGGCACCAAAGCTAACAGAGAAACCCTGTCTCAAAAAACCAAAAAAAAAAAAAAAAAAGAAACTTAAGGAACTGTTCAACATCTGATGTAGGTGAGTCTTCTTTCTATGTGTTTCTTTCATTGGTTAATTACTTCAGGTAAAGCTAGCAGAGAGCTGGGCTGCAGCCAGCGCCTCTCATAACTACAAACATCCTTAGTCATCAGAGAAATGCAAATCAAACAACTCTGAGATACCATCTTACACCGTAAAAATGGCCAAGGTCAAAAACACTGATGACAACTTATGCTGGAGAGGTTGTGGGGAAAAGGGAACAGTTCTGCATTGATGGTGGGAATGCGAGCTGGATGTCAGTGCGGCGATTTCTCATAAAATTATGGAACAATCCTTCCTCAAGACCCAGTAATACCACTTTTGGGTATATACCCAAAGGATGCTCAATCTTGCCACAAGGGCATGTGCTCAACTATGTTCATAGCAGCTTTGTTTGTCATAGCCAGAACCTGGAAACAACCTAAATGCCCCTCGACTGAAGAATGGATAAGGAAAATGTGGTACATTTACACAAGGGAGTACTACACAGCAGAAAAAAATACAATAGCTTGCAATTTGCAGGAAAATGGATGGAGCTGTAAAACATTATTTTGAGTGAGGTAACCCAGACACAGAAAGACATTTATCACACGTACTCACTTATAGGTGGTTTTTAAACATAAAGCAAAGAAAGCCAGTCTATAAACCCCAACCCCAGAGAACCTAGATAACAATGAGGACACTAAGAGAGATGTACATAGATCTAACCTACATGGGAAGTAGAAAGTAGAAAAAGACAAGGTCTCCTGAGAAAGAAAATTGGAAGCATGGGGACCTTGGGAAAGGTTTGAAGGAGGAAGGGTAGAGGCAGGGAGTGGAACATAGAAAAATGTAGAGCAATAAAAAATGTAAAAAAAAAAGAAACAAAAAAAAATACTAATCAACTACCATATGAAGGAAAAATGAAATACTTAAAAAACAAAAGAAATAGTTACGTTAAATAAATCAATTTGGTCAACAATAGATATAAGAATTATAGTTAATATTAGCTATCAAAAAAATTAATAACCAAATCAGTTAATACTATTTATCAAAATTCACCACAATGAAAAGTCACATGAATAATCTGCAAAACTTTACTCAAATTTTATGTCTGGGAAAGAAACATTCAGAATGCTCAGGTGTTGTACTTCTGAATGATAAAAGTCTAGAATGGAATGCTCTAAAGAAGTAAAGTTTTCTAGCATTCTCACAAAATCCAGTTTATATAACAGGGAGACGAGAATCACAAAATTAGAAAAAGGTTCTAAGTATCATGACTTAAAAGAATGAACAATTTCTGAACACAGGAATATAGCTCATAAGCAGTGTATTTATTTAACAATGAATAAGACTATGAAGTTCGATCCCTAAAACTCTGAAATCCAAACAGAAAAAAGTACATCACTAGTATAAAAGGCTATTACTTTATCTATCTATATTGAATTAACTTCATGAATCAATTGAAGTCTCCAACACAATCTATTCAGAAAAAATACATCTATAAATAGGGCAGTTAGCATTTCTGTACTTAAAGTAACTATGAAGCTGTAAAGGGTTGCATTAAATTAACAGAGGGGGACTTTCAGAAATTGAAGGTTTCTAGAATAATTCTTAAGTGAATACTTACAAAATGCTCTAAATGTAAAAGGAAGATAATAACCAAAAATTTATTAAGTTGATAAGGAAATGTTCAACATCCTTAGTCATCAGAGGAGTGAAAATCTAAACAACTCTGAGGTTACATCTTACACATGTCAGAACGGCCAAGATTAAAAACACTGTAGACAACTTATCCTGGAGAGGTTATGGGGTAAAGGGAACACTCCTGCATTGCTGGTGGGAATGCAAGCTCTCTATAACCAACTTAGAGGGTAGAAAAGAACAGTAAGAAGCTTAGAAATGTAAATGGTCAGAAATCAAAATACTGAGACTGAACCGCTATTCTATTTTCCTCCAAACTTATCACCACTACATCACAAAGGATTTATTAAGAAGTTTGTTTTCACACAGTATGATCACATTTCAACTGCAAATTTCAAGCCATATGGAAGATCATGTTGGAGAGAGAGAAAGTCTGACCGGAAATTAAGTATTTAATTATCCTCAGAATTGCAGAGACTGTAAAATTAATAAATAAATTATAAATTTAAAATAACCATTAAAAAAAGAAGGGTTTTAACAAATAAAGGCAGCAAGGTGAGCAAAAATAAAAACCAGGAGATGAATTTTTTTTTTTTTTTTTTTTGGTTTTTCGAGACAGGGTTTCTCTGTAGCTTTGGTGCCTGTCCCGGAACTTGCTCTTGTAGACCAGGCTGGGCTCGAACCCCCAGAGATCTGCCTGCCTCTGCCTCCCGAGTGCTGGGATTAAAGGCGTGCGCCACCACCGCCCGGCTAAATGAAAATTTTTAAAAACAAAATAATATATTAGTGATAAATAGTATAATAAGAAAGAAGGAAAATATGGACGGGATTGTTAATAGACTAGTGTTCCAACACAGAAAAGCAGAGAGTGAAAAAGGAAGTAGAATTAAAAACACTAATATCCAGAAATGTGAGATACTTATATATCCAGAAGAAAGAAGAATGAAAACTAAACAGAAATAATTACTAAGATTTTTCATATGGTTTTAAGCAAGATAAAGCAGTGCCTCATTGCTAAATGTTAGGTGGCAATCCTAGAAATAACAGATCAAAATTGTTAAATAAAAATCTTTGAGTACCAGGATTAAGTTTTGCACCGTGTTATTAGTTCTTTTTATTTCACACAAATATTACTTTTATTTATCTATAGTTTATATACACAAATGTTACTTTTATTTATCTATAGTGTATATACACTTATTGACTTTCCAGTTTCATAGTATTTTTAACATAGTGCTTACATATCTGTTTAGACACCTTCTCTTTATGTGGCTTTGGAAATGTTGAAATGTAGGCTCACGATAAAGGAGGAATAATGTAAACATCCACATACAGTTGCACAAGGGAATGAAAGAAGAAAAGAAGGGAGGAAGTCGGGAAGATTAAAGATGCATACGAAGTCAGATAATCTGAGTTAAATCCCAATGACATAAATGGTGGAAATATGCACTTCCATATATTCCATGTTTTCTGTTTTCCATACATAATAAGTTAATAAATAACAAAAATGAAAGTAAATTATCAACATTAGATATGACTCATATTAAGTCCTTTCTAAAATCTTACTTGTGAATAAAAATTCTTACTCCCATGACAGGAAAAGAAACAATTTTTGAGATCTAAATCAAAACAAAACTTTAATACTCATTTATATCTTAACACTTAAACAAATATTTCATTGATTTTTAGTTTACAAATGAAGGGAAACAAGTTTAAAGTTTAGTAACTTGCACGGAACTTGAACATAAATAGCTTATTTCACTCTATGCTTCTGACCAGCTATAATGAGTAACTTAATAATTTTGCTCCAGATTCATAATTATCTTTAAACAAAGTAAACACAAGTCTTCAACATACATAATATTTAAGTTTTTCCTGTTACTAACACCTAGTCATTTTTCTTAAGTACAATGAGACAGTTTTTTTGATTAAAAGTTCAGAACTATTATCCAATTGTTAATTTTCTACAATATCTAAAATATACTATAATCATACCTGGTTCTTTTGGAAAGAAGACTGAGACTGCCCATCAGGAGCCTGCCCCTGGTTTTCATTCCCCTCCTACTGGAGAGTCACGAGTCATGACTCTCATGATCACCAAAGAACAGACCTTCGCTAGTTTGTCTGTTTATGGAGTTGTCCTAAGAGAAGAAATTATAATCTACTCATAAGAGAGAAAGTACTAGCATGTGCCAATCCTTAAAATGTCTAATTCAAGAGCAAACAATACTGTAGAAATTACTCTAATAACCTAAATTACTCTAATAACCTAAAAGTATAATAAATATTGAAAAGACGAATAGGAAATCTACCCAACTTTAACGACCACTCCAAATTTAAGCAAGATCTCTATAATTTGTAATACAGGATTATAAAATGAAACAAAAGTAATAAAAATTTTAACAATATTTTTACTCACCCTGATAAACTGTTTTGCCAAGAAAACAAGACTTGCCAGTTAAGTAAAGGCCAAAGTATAACACTAGAATCCTCAAAGGATTAGATTATGATGAGAGTTTTTGCAAAATAACACAATAGCATTGATTAAAACATTTAAAATATTTAGGACAGTGATTTCTAACCAAAGCTATAAATCTGAAAATAAAATTTCCTGTCTTTTCTAAGGATGCTAATAAGGCCTGACTTTGGCCTGGACAGGACTAGACCACATATCTAAGGTTAGAACTTGGTATTTGTTAAATATCTCTAAGAAAATAATGTGCCATATAAGTGAAAACCAAGTTTCACACAAAAAGCCAACTGTTGAAAGTCAAATAAAGTAAAAAGGAATAATCTGACATTTACCTGAAATAATCACAAGAACCATCTCCAGCTAAAGAAGACATGATCACAAAAAGCAAGCTAGATAGAGTGAAAACTGAATAACCAAAGGAATGGATCAGTTACCAATACATAGATAAAATAATTTAATAATAATGATTTTAGAAATAATGTAGTCTTTCTTGTGGATTATTTTTTCTTGTATACAAAATGATTATATTTTTTATGAATAAAGAGGCACAAAAGGAAAACAGCTCATTTTCATGTAAATTCTAAGTAAGCAAATATAATCATAACCTAGAGTCTAACTTTAGAATAAGTTAAAGTACTATAAACTTTAGTAAAAACCATAAACAAAAGAAACCATAAAAAGTTAATTTTTGACCGAAAAATTCACTAAATTTTTAAGATATTAAACATAATTATGGTGAGGGCAAACATGAGTTTTTCTAAAATATAAAATGACAATTGTCAAGAAATAATGTGACCTATCACCATACACAAAACTCACACCCAAATGGATCAAAGACCTGAACATAAAGCCAGCAACACTGAACCTTACAGAAGAGAAAGTGGGGAATAAACTTGAATGCATTGGCACACAACACCACTTTCTAAAGATAAGTCCAGAAGCACAGACACTGAGAAAAACAATTCATAAAAGAGACCTCCTGAAACAAAAAAGCTTCTGTAAAGCAAAGGACATGGTCAACAAGACTAAACAGAATGGGAAAAGATCTTCACTAACCTCACATCACATAGAGGTCTGATCTCCAAAATGTACAAAGAACTTAAGAAACTGGACACCAAAAGATCACAAAATTCAATAAAAAAATGGAGTACAGCACTAAACAGAGAACTCTCAACAGAGGAATCTAAAATAGCCAAAAGACACTGAAGGTCATGCTCAACCTCCCCTTAGCGATCAGGGAAATGCAAATCAAAACAACTCTGAGTTACCATCTTAAACACCTGTCAGAATGGCTAGAATCAAAAACATCAATGATAGCCTATGCTGGAGAGGATGTGGAGTAAGGGGAACACTCATCCATTGTTGGTGGGAATGCCAACTTGTGCAACCACTATGGAAAGCAGTGTGGTGGTTTTTCAGAAAATTAGGGAACAAACCTCCCTCAAGACCCAGCAATACCACTTTGGGGTATTTATCCAAAGGATACTCAATCATGCCACAAGAACTTGTGCTCAACTATGCTCACAGAAGCTTCGTTTGTCATAACCAGAACCTCGAAACAACCTAAATGCCCCTCGACCGAAGAATGGATAAGGAAAATGTGGTACATTTTACATAATGGAGAAGTACAAAGCAGAAAAAAATTACAACAGCTTGAATTTTGCAGGAAAATGGATGGAGCTATAAAACATTATTTTGAGTGAGATAACCCAGACACAGAAAGACACTTATCACACGTACTCACTTATAGGTGGATTTTAAACATAAAGCAAAGAAAGCCAGTCTATAAACCACAATCCCAGAGAACTTAGACAACAAGGAAGACACTAAGAGAAACTTACATAGATCTAATCTACATGGGAAGTAGAAAGTAGAAAAAAGATATCTGAATAAACTGGGAGCATAATGATCTGGGGGAGAGAGTTTAAGGAGGGGGGGGGAAGAAACAGGTAGGGGAGCAGAGAAATATGCAGAGCTCAATAAATATCAATAAAAAATAAAAAAAACACACAAAATGAAATAATGTGATCCTAGACAAGTACTAGACCAAAAGTGGAAAAGAAAAAAAAGATAAAATATGCACACTTATGTATCCATTATCTCCATAGTGATGATTATATCATATAAATTCTTACTTTTGTTGTCTATGAGTAATCATTTAAACAGCCTATGTAAAAATTTCATGACAATCTTATTGTTTTCTTATGGTTTGTCTTGCTAGTAAAACTAAAAAGTTTTCATTAAATTAAGGCAGGGTAACTTTCTGTTATTAGTTTAAATCTGTTCTATAGATCGAGAGCAACATATCTGTTTGTTTTGGTACTGGCTTAAATCTGTTCTATAGAAAGACTGAGGAACATACCTATTTTCTTGCAAGAAGGTCATTGTTAAAGAATGGCTTTCCCTTTTCATTACTTATATTATGTATAAACTGCATTGAACCAGGGTGATTAAATTCAATCAGGGTAGTTTTTGTTTGTTTTTTCCCATTTTTCAAGAGAGGATTTCTCAGTGTAACAGCCCTGGCTGTGCTGGACCTCCCTCTGTAGACTAGGCTAGTTTTGGGCTCAGAGATCCCCCTGCTTCAGCCTCCTGTATACTGGGATTAAAGGCCTGTGCCACCGAAGTCCAGTTCTAACTGCTTTTAAATAACAAAGGGAAAGGCTGGAAAGATGGTTCGGCAGTTAAGAGCAGTGGCTGTTCTTACAGAAAATCAAGGGTTGATTTCCAGCATCTAAACAGAAGCTTTAGTACTGGCCAGTTCCAAGAGAAATACTACTTGTTTCTGTCCTGTGAAAGCACTAGGCATACAGTGTGCACATATATGCAAGCTAAATATTCATCCATATAAAATAAAACAATAAAAAGGTTTATAAAAAATGGAAAATTTAAAAACTATGTACTCAAAAGCTTACATTGGGCCAGTATGAAAACATGTACCAAATAAGTATATGAGAAGACGTGCCACGTTACTTATCCATTAACGAGTGGCCTACAAAATAAAACCCTGAACAAGAGTATCCTATACATTCACTAGAATAAAGTCAAATAAAGACTGAAGGAATTGAAAGCTCAATGGCTACTCATAGGAACAGAAAAGGAAAGTTATCTGGAATACTACTACTTAAATAAACATAAATTCAACTATTATTTAAATTAACATTCAACAATTTTATATCCTCAAACAAATCAAAACATAATTGAAAAACTGATTCTGCAAAATTAAGTTCTTTTCTGTCAATTTAATAGTCTCAAAATAAAAACAACCCAAATGTTAACCGACAAACGAGTAAAGTGGTTTGTGCATATAATGGAATACCATTAGTATGCCATATAAATACCAATAATTTAAAATGCACCCTATTGCATAATATAACATTAATTTCAAAAACAGGGGGGGGAAAAGCTATACCCTAAGATTACATATTGCCCAGGTGGCATTGGCACTTGCCTTTAATCCTAGCACTACAGGAGGCAGGGGCAGACAGAGGCAGGCATCGCTCTATGAGTTCAAGGCCAGTCTGGACTACATAGTTAGTTTCAGGACAGCTAGGGTTGTTATACAGAGGAACCCTCCCCACCCTCCAAAAAAAAAAATCAGATTATCTATTTGCTTTATGTGTGACACTTGAAAATTATAAATTAATGATGAAAAAACACCTATTAGAAATTATCTGGAGCTAGAAGTAGAAAAGAAGCAAACATTATTGTTTGCCTAAGCATGGGCTACATTAGATTGAGATAGCTTTCAGAATTCTATAAACACAATTTACTGAAAATCAGAGGAAAAATCTTTTATTTTTTTATTTATTTTATTTTTTTTTTTGAGACAAGGTTTCTCTATAGCTTTGGTGCCTGTCCTGGAACTACGAACTCACAGAGATCCACCTGCCTCTGCCTCCCTAGTGCTGGGATTAAAGGCATGTGCCACCACCGCCCGGCCAGAGGAAAAATTTTATATGTAAATATCTTTGTGACACTATTAAGTTAATCAGCACAATTATGAAAACAATATTATTTATCTATATCCTGTTGCAAAGAAATCAAAATAAGTAACTTTCTTTTTTCTGTTTTTGAGATAGTGTCACGATAGAGTTCACACTAGCTTGCTATTTGCTATGTATCTCACGCTACACTCAAACTTATTGTCCTCAATTTCAGTCCCACAAGTTCTGAGATAGGACTCTCAAAGAAACACACTTTAGAAAACAAAACAATATAATGGCTGCTGATAGAGCTGAGTGGGAGAATGTGCTTAGCATGTTTTCAGGATTGGGTTTGAGGCTCAGCACTGTCAAAAGAAAAAGGTTTCTGGAGTTTGAAACAATTATCATTCAGGTTAATCAAAAGTTGATTTGCACAAATGGTAACCTAAGTTTGTGCATTTTGCATACTGTAGTTTAAATTCCACTCTTCTAGAAGCTAAGTATTCATTTATATAACTCATAAAAACCTCTTAAAAAATTACTTCTCTAGAGATTGGAGGAAACAGACTGAATATTCATTCATGTTAATGCTGCTTAGGAATAGTAAAGAAAACAAGTAAATCTACCCAACTTATTTTAAAGCCAGAAGCAAACAAACAAACAAACAAAAAAATCATTCTGAACTCACCAAATAAATTCAAGCTTTCATTCTTCCCACACTGGAAAACATAAAGTTTAAGATGTTAAAAGTAAAATAACATGAATGATCTTTGAATTAAGAGTAAACAAAGATACCTTCATATTCACATATGCCCAACTATCAGCTAGTTAACATACCAAGGAAATGCGGTTTAAGGTTCTTTCAGCTTTTCAAGATACGGATTGCAATTATCAACACTGGTACAGTTAACCCTTTTATCATATAAACTTATTGATAATTAGCCTCAAGATACTGAAACTTTGTAACCAAAATACCCTAATTCATTTTGTAAAGACGTAAAAAAAAGTAATCAAAACACCTCAAATAATTTTAATGACAGTGAACAAACATTAGTTAGATTTACAAGATGAACAAGCAATGTCTCATTAAAAATTACAGCTCGAGTATTTAGGAATCCTTGAGTTAAAAAGTTAAACAAAAATTTCAAACTGTAGGCAAAAACCACACAAATTCTAACTTGTTTCCAATGAAAGACCCCAGCTCGCAGCTTGCAGCATCAGCTAGCAGCTTGCAGTATGAGCAATAGTAACGACATTTTATGCAAGGCTTGTACTTGTTACAAAGTTCAACCTGGGGCCAACTCGTCTGGACATCGGGCCCCAGGAGGAACGAGAAGTACCCTAGATAGGGCCAAGTCAGTCCTTATCTGGTCCCTACATACTCTGGGAAACATGCCCCCTAGTTCAACCTGGTACCACCCTGACCACGTTTAGATCACCCAATGAGAACCCTGTAACTATGCTTCTCGCTTTTGTAAGCCGCGCCTTTGCTCCCAAACCCATAAAAAGACTTTTTCCCCAGCCTGTGGGTGTGCAGAGTCCTCAGAGAGACTCTGTCACCCTAGGTACCTGGTATTTGAATAAACCTCTTGCTGTTTGCAACTGCGTAAGTGGTCTCGTTGCTCCCTGGGAAGGGTCTCCTCTGAGGGAAGACACTCACCCCGAGGGGTCTTTTATTTGGTGCGTTGGCCGGGAAAAAGGAGACCCCTACCCAGGGACCACCAACCCACTACCAGGAGGTAAGCTGGCCAGCATATAATTTCTGTCGTCTGAATATGTATTTATGTTCTGTGTTTTCTGGCTTGTATGTTCTATGTGATTTGCAATTGCGCCTGCATTTGTACGACCCAGCTGTGTCGATTTGTATTTGGCGGCCACTGGAGGAGCCCACGGGCTCGTACTCCTCCCTGCAGCTCTGGAAGACATTCCAGCAGCATTTGGAACTGTGACCCTGTGGCAATCAGACTGTTCGGGGCTTCCCCGTTGTCTGAAGGGTGCATGGTTCAATCTGAGTCTGTGAACCCCCGTGGCCCTGTGGCAATCAGACTGTTCGGGGCTCCCCCATTGTCTGAAGGGTACGTGGTTCTTCTGGGAGATGAGAGGTCCGGACTCTCATCTGAGTCTCCATCGGAATTTTTGCTGTCGGTTTTATGCCGGAGCCGCGCTGTGAAATTGTTTGTCCTTTGTGTATGTCTGATCCTTGTGGGATCAGTGTCTGGTGTAATTTTGTTTGAAACCATGGGACAGTTTATAACCACCCTCTTAAGTTTGACTTTGCAGCACTGGCGGGATGTGCAGGATATCGCAAACAACCAGTCGATTGAATCCCATTCCCCCCTTCCTGTTTCCTCTCCCTTGGCGCTGACTCTTCCCCCTCCGCTCCTCCCAACTCCTGCACCCCCATCCCAGTCGTCCCTCTACCCTGCTTTAACTAAGACCTCCTGTGGAGACATACATGCCAGCCTATGGGGTCTAAGCTGGTGCTAATTCTTCCCCACAGGACCCAGTAAGCCTGGGAACCTGCAGTAGGCAGTTTCTCTGGGGTCGGATACCCTGTCCAGAGAAAAGTAAATTCCCAGCTCTGTTTAAATGGGTGCAGGACTGCACTGTCTCCAAGAACTATTGCTGTAAAATCCTTGGCCCAGGGCCAGGGCCATATGAACAGCCCAGCTAAACTTCTAAGCCAGCCCATGTTTAGATCTGAATTTAACATTTGTCTGCTCACAATGCTTTTGATAAGATGGGGGCCCCACGTTGCCCCACATGACAAAGATCTGCTAAAGCCTTTCACCCCACTACAATGACAAAGGGGATGTTACTGGATGATGAGGTTGAGTTAAAATGACCCTTTTGACTCTTTATAATGTGGCAAAAGATTCTCGTTTATTATTGATTTAAAAAAAAGGGTGCATTTTGGGTTGTTTTCAAATTCTGTCTATGATAAAATAATTCTACTATGTAAAATAGGTCCAAAAGGGATATCACTAAGTTTTAAGGTAATTTGTTGTCTAATTCTGAAAATCCACCATACTAATGTTCAAAGTAGCTGTAAGCGTAAATTATCAAATAATAATTTTTATCTTGGTCATTTTTACAAGGATAAGACAAAATTTTAGAGTTGTTTGATTTGCATTTCCCTGATGATTAAGGATGTTATGTTTAAGCAAATTTTAAATATCTTTTAGTTAAGTTCATTTGTTGAGAGTTTACAGTTCTGGTCCGTGACATAAATGTACTGAAATATTTGTTTTTTTATGAGGATTAAGCTTCTAAGTTCCTTATATGGTTTTAAAATAATTGATAAAGATACCTTTCCTATTCTACAGGCTGATATTATGTTCTGTTAAATATATCCTTTGTTATACAAAAAGCTTCTCAATTCTGGAGATTTATTTACTGATTGTTTCCTTTAATGTCTAAGCTACTGAGGTTATGTTCAAGATTGTATTTATATTGTTGGGTTTCTGTTAAGGTCTTTAATTCATTTGAGTTTCAGTTTTATGCATAGGGGTAAATATGGATCTATTTTCATTCTTCTACATGATGATGTCTAATTAATTCTTAAAGGGAGAAACTGACAGTCAAAATGCTGGGCTCATGGCAAATCTCAGGGGCAAGACACCCCACTAATTCGGCCAAGGTAAAAAAGGTTCTCCAGGGGCCAGTTAAAATCTGTGTTCCTTAAATGTTTAATGGAGGTTTACAGGCATTTTACCCAACCTCTAAAGGTCAACAGGCAGCGATAGCCATGGCCTTCATAGGACAGTCAACATCAGATATAAAAAATTTACAGCAAGTAGATAGATTACGAGATTATACCTTGTAAAATTTGAAAAGACAAAAAAAAGTGTTAAACGAGAGACAGAAAAAGGAAAGCAAAAGAGAGAGAGGTGGGAAGCGAAAGAAAAAAAAGATAGAGAGGCAGAAAAGGAGCCTGGGCAACAGAAGATCAATGACAAATTAAGACGGAGAGATACCCCTTGGACAAAGGCCAATGTGCTTATAAAAAGGACATTAGATACCTCCATGGATTTTCTAAGGGACACAGGAACTGAGTATTCTGTGTTAAAAACAACCATTAAACAAACTGGACACCTTACAAACTATAAATTTGGAAATTACTCATTCCTCCCTGGTGACCCCTAAATGTATGATCAAAGCCTTTGTTGACCAAACAAGGGACTTTTGCTTTCCCTGCTGTTCTCAGTTCTGCAGGAGGCAGACTGCTTGTCTGCCTCTGCCTCGGCCACGCCCTCCTCACCAGGATGACCACCTCTCCCCTGCCATCACCATCACCGCTGAAAAAAATCCTCACCTCCTAGCAACTGCCTTGGTGCTGTGCTTGCTCTAAAGCCTGCATGAGCCCTGACTGCTCACCCTACAGTCAATGTTACCACAGGTGCCCTGCTGTGCCAGACTACTGTTCCTGTGCTGGACTGATGTCGATGGACTATGGATCCTACCAGCATCTGCAGAAAGGGCTGGAGGCTGGCAAAATGGCAATCAGAGCTGTGCCAGGCAGAGCCAGAAATGATGGCGAAGCTTGCCTGGGGCACAAGGCTGGGGGGTCTGAGCCAAACAGGTACACAAGACTGGAGGTAAGCGAAGGCGGGGGCAACATTGGTGGACAGAAAGCAAATGATCTGGGCCAATAGCCTCACTTCAGGGATGTCAGCCCGACCAGAAAGCTGAACTTATGGCTTTGATACAAGCTCTACAGATGGAAGAGGAGACGTCTATACTGACAGCAGGTATGCTTTTGCCTTCACCCATATACATGGAGCAATATAGAGATAAAAAGGACTGTTGACATCTGTAAAAATTTTGAGCCTCCAGGAGGCCACACATTTTGCCAAAGAAGATAGCCATCATACATTGACCAGGACTGAGACACCCAATGTAATGGCTAAGAAGATCATAAAAATCTTCTTGAGGTTTGGGATGCCCAAGGTAATCATGTCCGATAATAGACCTGCCTTTGTTGCCCAGGTAAGTTAGGGTATGGCCAAGACATTGGGGATCAACTAAAAATTGTGCTTACCAACCCCAAAGCTCAGGTTAAATAGATAGGATAAATAAAATTCTAAAAAAAAACAAACAAATTGACATAATTGGCCCTGAAGACCAGCAAAAATGACTGAACAAACCTCCCTCCCTCCTGTCCTGTTCTGGGTTCAAAACACCCCGGCAATCGTTGCCACTAGTTCTGTTGCCTGGCTAATTAGCTGCTGCTCATGTATTTGCTGACTGTGGCTGACCCTGGTGATGAAATCCTGAGCTCAAGGCTTACACAGGGCAGGCATGTCTGCTATAAGGTGGGCTTACATCACCTTTAAGGCTCTTCTTTCCTAAAGTCAGAAACCCACAGGGCTCTGTTCATTTTTTTTAGTGTCTTTTGAAGCAATTCTGTTCTGTTCCTCCTCTAGGTGTCTGGGACCAATTGACAGAAAATTATTTTGTACAGTATGAAATTTTCCCAGATCAGACTGTTTTGTGCAGCTAACTTCAGAGAAAAGCAAACACACCTAAAGCTTCCTTACCTCTTGACAGGTTTTGTGTCTTGCTTTAAGATAAACAGACATGGTTATGTATATAATAAAATAAATGATAATGGGATGTTAAAACTTTTTTTAATGATATGCTTACAAATGTAAAGCCTGGGTAAGGTCAGTCTCAAAAAGGTATTTATGTCCTCATTGGCTGTCCTCTGTCTTTAATGCTTTTTTGTTTTATTTTAAACATTTGTCATCTTGTATTGCATTTTCTCTCATTATTTGTCAAAGTTCTCACAATGGACACAACCCTGTACATTTGGATGAAGCTGATGCTACAGGATGCAATGAAAACCAGTAAATGCCATGTGGTGCCAGCTTGACTGAAACTGACGTCTCTGGCACATTCTCTGGAGTTGAGGATCAACACTCCTGGTGTCTACAGCAAAGGCATCCATGTGTTTCTTAGGGCTGCGTTAAGCTCTTTGTAGTCAATAGACTATTATTGCCACAATGTTGGGTGTTATTCCCAGGTCTATAATGGTTCACAATGTCTACCATGTAGTTACTTTCAAGCCTTATTCAGATAATTTTGCTAAGAGCTATTCTGCATGCCCTAGAGATGTTTTACTATCTTCTCCCAATACTGCTCTGTAAAATATGAGTTATTTTGTCCCATCAGTTGTACTGGTTTTCATGTGGCTATTGTCTGAGCAAATCTTTCAGAGGTTTAGATAGACTCTCGGTCATCCAAGCATTAGTTCTAACTCAACAATATCACCAACTAAGGCAGCTGGATACCGAGACCGAGGTGCCCTGATGCTTGAATGAAAGATTCCATTCAAAGTAAGAAAAGAAATGGGGGAATGAAAGACCCCAGCTAGCAGCTTGCAGCATCAGCTAGCAGCTTGCAGTATGAGCAATAGTAACGACATTTTATGCAAGGCTTGTACTTGTTACAAAGTTCAACCTGGGGCCAACTCGTCTGGACATCGGGCCCCAGGAGGAATGAGAAGTACCCTAGATAGGGCCAAGTCAGTCCTTATCTGGTCCCCACATACTCTGGGGAAACATGCCCCCTAGTTCAACCTGGTACCACTCTGACCACGTTTAGATCACCCAATGAGAACCCTGTAACTATGCTTCTCGCTTTTGTAAGCCACGCCTTTGCTCCCAAACCCATAAAAAGACTTTTTCCCCAGCCTGTGGGCGTGCAGAGTCCTCAGAGAGACTCTGTCGCCCTAGGTACCTGGTATTTGAATAAACCTCTTGCTGTTTGCATCTGCGTAAGTGGTCTCGTTGCTCCTTGGGAAGGGTCTCCTCTGAAGGAAGACACTCACCCCGAGGGTCTTTCACATTACATAAGTTATGTACGTAACGCTTTTATAAATACATCATAAAACTTAGTTTTGCATCCTTTGGATTGGTATGGCAATAGAAAAACAAATTTATGAAACATCACAAAAATCAGATCCACCACTAACTAAGCCAGATTTTTCTTTTCTGAACAGAGAAAAACCAGATAAAGTGGCAGACCAAGGCCACCTTAGGAAGGACTTTTTCATTAAAACATCCTTCGAGGTATGTTCAACCTGAGCAGCCTCTGGAAGGGCAAAAATGTATATTTCTCTGGAGAAGACGCCACTTACATACCGGAAGTGGATAGACAAATGTCGCTTGGCCAAAAGCAGTACCCAAGGCTTAGCATGACTGTAAAATATTCATTGTCAGAAATGACATTTGGACCAACCCTCGGGTGTACAAAAAACAAGAAGCGAAGCTTTAAACAAGGACCAAGCTCTTTCCGCACTCAGTCCTCAAAATAATCGGAAAGGGAAGGGGAGGGTCAGCCATTTCCTCGCCTATTCGCAACAGACCGCCTTTTTAAAACACGTGACAGAGAGCTTAAACTAAGAGTGATAGATGTACTCTACAAGCTGCTGCTTCATTCTCCTGTCTGAATTCCACTAAGTAGTGCTTCCTCTCTTCTGAGTCCACAAGTGTAGTGGCCGCCTCAATAATCAAGAAGCAAATTTCAACAAATTACTGCTTGTGGCAAGAGTGTGCCTTACCACAGAGACCTAGGCTACTATCCCGGCTTCTCCCCACAGAAAGAAAAAAAAAACGAGCTTCTTCTTACCCTTTCTTCTCTGTGCTGGGAGCCGAATGCTCTAACGGCAGAATTCGTTTCTGTAACTCCGGGCGGGCGTTTTTTCTGGCTTCACCTCCGATTTCTCCAGCGATGATGGGGTACACTTTTCTTTGATCACTGTTCTTGGTCTTGTGATATCACAAGAATGGCGTAACCAAGCAACAGGAAACAGAGGAAATTTTAGGTCCTTTTAATATACAACATGGCGGATCGAGTGAGTGATCCTCCACACACTAACGGACCGTAGGTACCAGCAAAAGCGAAAACTCCCAACAGTCTTTGCATCACACAAAGGCTCAAGGGATCGTGACGCACGGAAAGTCACGCCCCTGTAAACCTTCCCTTATGTACTTCAAAGCGGTTCCTTTCTACATGTTGTGGTCCTTACCTTTCTTCTTCCATTCCCCCATTTCCAGCACCAGTACCTAGTAAATGATTCGGTCAGAAACTGGAGGACAAATGACACTTAAGTTCCTACTTACCTACAGCTGGTTCAGGGAAAACAGGGCGCTTAGGCACTACCTTAAACTTGACTTTGTGCTGGGAAAATTTTACGTGGTTGGAGTGATCAAATTTCATAGTTGTCCATAATGCCCTGAGACTGCTCGCATACATGTATAATTTTAATATCGATGATTGACGAAAATGAAGACAGTTTTTTGTTTTTCTTTTTATTACATTAATTTTTTTATTTTAATTTAATATGCACTGGTGTTTTGTCTGCATGTGTGTCTGTATGAGGACGTCAGACTCCCTGAAAGTGTAGTTACAGGTAGTTCTAAGCTACCATGCGGTTGCTAGGAACTGAACCCAGGTCCTTTGGAAGAACAGCAGGAGGCTGAGTGTGTGCCATCCCAGGGTCAAACTGTCCGGGAAGGGAGCACAGGGCCCCTCAGCTCCTGCTGCAGGGGCTTCTTTGTTACACACGACCCTGCATCACCCCCCCCCATTGTCTGCAAGATCCTTGGCCCAGGAACAGTTTCTGCTCCTGCACTAAGGCTATCCACCCAGAGGGGCGAGTGTCTACAGGCCTGGCAGGCCTGAAGGTCTCCCGCAAGGGAGGGAAGGGCACCTTCAGTTTCTGCTGCAGGGTCTTCTTTGTTCCACAGAACCCCGCCCTCACCCCAAAGTTCGCCCTTTTGTCTGTAGGGGTCCTTGGACTGCCAGGAGTCCCTGTTCCTGTGCTGAGGAAATCCATCCAGACTGGTCCTGGGCCCAAGAACAGTTCGTGCTCTTGCACTGAGGAGATCCACCCAGAAAGTCAGCCACAGCAAAAATTGGACCAAGACGCCAAGGCTCTCCTGGATGCATTTGAAAAAAACAGATGGGCAGGTGCCAATGCAAGAATTCCTCCAAAAACCCGAGAGGCACCATGACATCACCAGAATACATGGATCACACAACAAGAAGACTTGAACACCCTACTCCAGAAGAAGTAGAGGAAATCAACATGAATCAGAACACTATGAAAATAATAGACGACCTTAAACAGGACGTGAAAAACTGCCGTAAAGAAATGGAGACTTTTAAAAAAATACTGCAAGATCCCCGGCGGACCCGCCATGAGCAGCTCGTGGAGGGCTGGGAGGCAGGCGGGTCCTGGTGCCCAGTCCCAAGCATGGGGGAGGGCCCAGCCATGCAGCGTTGGGCTGGTCACAGCGGACTGGCAGGTGTGAGTAGGGAGGCGGGAAGAAGAAACATAGGCAGACACATCATACAGAATAGAATTGCATATTTATTACTTAAAGGGGGAAGAAAGAGAGAGAGAGAGAGAGAGAGAGAGAGAGAGAGAGAGAGAGAGAGAAGAGAAAGGAGAGAGACAGAGAAGGACCTGAGAGAGAGACACGTGTGCACCAAGAAAGACAGACAGAGTCTAAGATGGCAGAAGGAGGGCAAGGGGTGTGGGAGCGGGCACGGCTTATCTCTTAAAGAGACAAAAACTATAACAGAGATGATAAACCAAACGGTAGAGGAAACGAATAAATATCTCAAAGATACCCAAGAAAACCAAGAAAAAGCAAGCAAACAGGTAAGGGAAACAGTTTCAAACTTGAAAAATAAAATGGAGGTAATGAAGAAAACACAAACCGAGTGAAGGCTGGATATGGAAAATCTGAGTAAATGAACAGTATAACCAACAGAATACAAGAGATAGAAGAAAGAATCTCAGACACTGAAGATATTATAGAGGAAATAAACACATTGGTTAAAGAACAAAACAAATCCAACAAATTCTTAACACAAAACATCCAGGAAATCTGAGACACCATGAAAAGACCAAACCTATGAATTATAGGTGTAGAAGAAATAGAAGCATCACAGCTCAAAGTCCCAGAAAATATATTCAACCAAATTATAGAAAACTTTCCCAACCTAAACAAGGATATTCCTATGAAGGTACAAGAAGCATACAGAAGATTGGGGTGAGTTTCTGACCCCATGGCAGCAGCCCAGGACAGGGAACTCAGAAGTTCCTCAACCCCCTATCCTTCCTGGGCTCTCTGCAGGGCCTCTAGTCCCTACTTACTTCCTTTCTTCCCTATCCCACCAGGGAACTCCCAGGTTCGAAAGATATGTCTTCAGCTTGTTCCTTGGGTAGCAGAGGAGAGGATGCCTGAACTGGGTTTTCCTGTAGCCACCCTGATGAATATCTTCTATATCACCATAGAAACTTCATCTGGCGATGGAGACAGAGACCCACACTGGAGCACTGGACTGAACTCCCAAGGTCCAAATGAAGAGCAGAAGGATGGAGAACACGAGCAAGGAAGTCAGGACTGCGAGGGTGCATCCAACCATGGAGATGGTCGGACTGATCTAATGGGAGCTTCTCAAAGCCAGCTGGACTGCTTCTGAATGAGCATGTGATTAAACTGGACTTTCTGAAATGGCTGACAATGGGGGCTGACTGACAAACGAAGGACAATGGGACTGGGTTTTGATTTTACTGCATGGACTGGCTTTGTGGGAACCTAGTCTGTTTGTATGCTCACCTTCTCGACCTGGATTGAAAGAGGAGGACCTTGGACTTCCCAGAGCACAGGGAACCCCTGACTGCTCTTCATTCTCAAGAGGAAGGTGGAAGGGAAATGGCGGTAGGGGGAGGAAAATGGGAGGAGGTCGAAATATTTAATAAATAGATATAAATAAAAAAGAAAGCAGGTGCTCTTAGCCTCCGAACTATCTCCCCCTGCCCCTATTTGTTTGTGAGTTTGTTGTGGGGGGCTGGGGAGTGTCATATAGAGAGCTCTGGGGACAATTTAAGGGAATCAGTTATATCATTCTATAATCTTTATCTTTGGCACTAAACCCAAGTTGTCAGCTTCACGCAAGCATCTTTTTTTTAATTTTTTTATTGACAAAAAAAGAAACTTCTGCCTCCTCCATGCCTCCCATTTGCCTCCCCCTCCTCCCACTCCTCAACCATCCCCCACCCCTTCCCCTCCCTAAAAATCTGAGGAGCAGTCAAGGTTCCCTGTCCTGTAGAAAGTCTAAAGTCCTCCCCACCCAATCCTGGTCTAGGAAGGTGAACATCCAAACTGGCTAGGCTCCCACAAAGCCAGAACATGAAGTAGGATCAAAACGCAGTGCCATTGTCCTTGGCTTCTCAGCAGCCCTCATTGTCCACCAAATTCAGAGAGTCCGGTTTTATCCCATGTTTTTTCAGTCACAGTCCAGCTGGCCTTGGTGAGCTGCAATGGATCAGCCCCACTGTCTCCATGGGTGGGTACTCCCCTTATGGTCCTGACTTCTTTGCTCATATTCTCCCTCCTTCTGCTCCTCATTGGAACCTTGGGAGCTCAGTTCGGTGCTCCATTGTGGGTCTCTGTGTCTATCTCCATCCATCACCAGATGAGGGTTCTATGGTGATATGCAAGATATTCATCAGTATGGCTATAGGATAGGGTCATTTTAGGTTCCCTATCCTCAGCTGCCCCAGGAACTAACTGGGGACTTCACGTTGGGCATCTGGGAGCCCCTCTAAGTCCAAGTCTCTTGCCAACCCTAAGATAGCTCCCTTAATTAAATTATGTGCTTCCCTGCTCCCCCTAACCAACTGTAGTAAAAAGGGCGGCCGGGGCTGTATTTTGGTATCAGAGTGACTGTAGCTTCATAAAAGGAATTTGGCAATGACTCTTCTGTTTCTATATTGTGAAATACATTAAGGAGTATAGGAATTAGTTCTTCTTGGAAGTTCTGGTAGAAATCCGCATTGAACCCATCTGGTCCTGGGATTTTTTGGTATGGAGGTTTTTGATAACAGCTTCTAGTTCTTCGTGACTAACAGGTCTATTTAGATTGTTCACTTGGTCCTGATTTAACTTGGGTATATGGTATTTATCTAAAAAAGTGTCCATTTCTTTTACATTTTCCAGTTTTGTGGCACACAGGCTTTTGTAGTAAGATCTAAAGATTCTCTGAATTTCCTCTGTGTCTGTATTTATGTCCCCCCTTTTCATTTCTGATCTTATTAATTTGCATATTCTCTCTCTGCCTTTTATTAGTTTGGATAGGGGTTTATCAATCTTGTTGATTTTCTCCAGGAACCAGTTTTTTGTTTCATTGATTCTTTGGATTGTTTTCTTTGTTTCTATTTTGTTGATTACCACCCTCAGTTTGATTATTTCCAGTCTTCTACTCCTCCTAGATGAGTCTGCTTCTTTTTTCTAGATCTTTCAGGTGGGTTGTTAAGTCTTCAATGTGTGCTTTCTCTGTTTTCTTTAAGTGGGCACTTAGTGCTATGAACTTTCCTCTTAGGACTGCTTTCATAGTGTCCCATAAGTTTGGGAAGGTTGTTTCTTTATTTTCATTGAATTCAAGGAAGACTTAATTTCTTTATTTCTTCTTTGATCCAGGTGTGAGTCAATAGTTGACTGTTCAGTTTCCATGAGTTTGTCGGCTTTCTGGGGGGTAGCATTGTTGTTGAATTCTAACTTTAATCCATGGTGGTCTGATAAGTCACAGGAGGTTACTAATATTTTTTTTGTAACTGTGAAAGTTTGCTTTGTTAGGGAGGATGTGGTCAATTTTCCAGAAGGTTCCATGAGCTGCAGAGAAGAAGGTATATTCTTTCCTATTTGGGTGGAATGTTCTATAGATGTCTGTTAAGTCCATTTGATTCATTACCTCCATTAATTCTCTTATTTCTCTGTTAGGTTTCAGTCTGATTGACGTGTCCATTGGTGAATGAGGATGTTGAAATCTACTATTAGTGTGTGTGGTTTCATGGCAGCCTTGAGTTTTAGTAATGTTTCTTTTACATACGTGGGTGCTTTTATATTAGGGGCATAGATATTCAGGATTGAGACTTCATCCTGATCAATTGTTCCTGTTATGAGTATAAAATGTCCCTCTCCATCTTTTCTGATTGATTTAAGTTTGAAGTCAACTTTGTTAGAAATTAGTATGGCCACACCTGCTTGTTTCTTAGGTCCATTTGCTTGATAAACCTTTTCCCAGCCCTTTACTCTAAGTAGGTGCCTGTCTTTGTGTTTGAGATGTGTTTTTTGTAAACAGCAGAATGTTGGATCCTGTTTGCGTATCCAATTTCTTAGCCTGTGCCTTTTTATAGGTGAGTTGAGTCCATTGACATTAAGGGATATTAATGACCAGTGGTTGTTAACTCCAGTCAGTTTTTTAGTCATAGGGTTTGTGTGTTTGCCTTCTTTGAGTTGCCCTGGTGAAGGGTCTCTAGATGTCTGAGTTATTGTGGTCATCCTTGGACTCCTTGGTTTGTGATTTTCCTTCTTATTACTTTCTGTAAGGCTGGATTTGTGGCTACATATTGTTTAAATTTGTTTTTATCCTGGAAAATTTTGTTTTCTCCATTTATAGTGAATGAAAGCTTGGCTGGGTATAGTAGTCTGGGCTTGCATCCATGTTCTTTTAGCTACTGCAGTACATCTATCCAGGACCTTCTGGCTTTCATGTTTTCCATAGAGTAGTCAGGTGTAAGTCTGACAGGTTTACCTTTATAAGTAACTTGACCTTTTTTTTTTGCAGCTCTTAATATTCTTTCTTTATTCTGTATGTTTTGTGTTTTGATTATTATATGGCGAGGAGATGGTTTTCTTTTTTTTTTTTTCGGTCCAGTCTATTCGGTGTTCTGTATGCTTCTTGAACCTTCAGAGGAATATCTTTGTTTAGGTTGGGAAAGTTTTCTTTTTATTATTTTATTAAATATATTTTCTGGACCGTTGAGCTTCACTTCTCCTTCTTCTACTCCAATTATTCTTAGGTTTGGTCTTTTTATTGTGTCCCAGATTTCCTGAATGATTTTTGATGAGAGTTTGTTGGATTTGCTGTTTTCTTTGATCAGTGCGTTTATTTTCTCTATGGTATCTTCAGCATCTGAGATTCTTTCTTCAATCTTTTGTATTCTGTTGTTTATACTTGTTTCTGTAGTTTCTATTTGTTTACCTATATTTTCTTTTTTTCACTTTTTTTATTAAGAAAAGTAAAAAAAAAAAGTTTCTGCCTCCTTCCAGCCTCCCATTTCCCTCCCCCCTCCTCCCACTCTTCTCCCTGCCACTCCTCTCCCTCTCCAGTCAAAGAGCAGTCATGGTTCCCTTCCCTATGGAAAGTCCAAGGTTTCCCCCTCTGTCCATGTCCAAGAAGGTCAACACCCTAATTGGCTAGGCTCCCACAAAGCCAGAACATGAAGTAGGATCAAAACCCCGTGCCATTGTCCTTGACTTCTCATCAGCCTTCATTGTTCGCCATGATCAGAGAGTCCGGTTTTATCCCATGCTTTTTCAGTCACTGTCCAGCTGGCCTTGCTGAGCTCCCAATAGATCAGCCCCACTGTCTCAGTGGGTGGGTGCACCACTCGTGGTCCTGGCATCCTTGCTCATGTTCTCCCTTCTTCCTCTCCTCATTCAGACCTTGGGAGGTCAGTACCTAGATTTTCTATGTCCAGTCGGCCCTCTGTTTGTGTTTTCTTCCTTGTCTCCATTTCAGTTTTCAATTCTTGAACTGTTTCCATTATCTGTTTGATTGTTTTTCCTTGGTTTCCTAGGGTATCATTCACTGATTTATTCAGTTTTTCAAACTTTCTGTTATACTTCTCATCTATTTCTATAAGGGCATTTTTTATATGCTGTTTAATGATGTCAATCACTTTCATAGAGTCCATTTTTTCTACTTCTTCTTGATTAAGGTGTTCCTGTCCTCCTGTTGTGGGGTTGCTGTATTCTGGTGGTTTCATGTTGTTTTTCAGATTGTTGGGTGAATTCTTGCATTAGTGCCTGCCCATCTCTTCCTCCAAATGCTCCCCTAAGGATCTTCTTTTACAGGATCAGGTCTCCTTGCCCACTGATGTACCTTCCCAGTGATGGCACTCTCCCGTGATGGCTCTCTTAGGTGCCCCAGTGATGGTTCTCCTGGTGCCTAGATCAGCTCTCCTTGGCTGGTTGGGTAGCTTGTAAACAAAGCGCCTACCCTGCTTGCTGCCGGCAAGCTATTGAGACAAAGGAATTCCTGCCTGCCCAGCTGTCCTCTGGATTCGATCCCAGCGCCCAGACAGGCTGAGCTGGGTGATGTTATTTGCCCAAAGACAGCAGGGAAATAGAAGTGGGGAGGGGTCTGGATGCAAGCTGGGTGAGTTAGAAAGAGAGAGGCAGTATACAGGATTATAGGCCCTGCAGGAAGTAGTTCCTTGTCCCAGGCTGCAGCAGCAGGTCAGAAACTCACTCACCCTGAGATGGTTCTCCTGGTGACGAGATCAGTTCTCCTTGCTGGTTGGGTAGCTCATAAAGAAAGCCTCACTCAAGCATCTTTAAGCCATCAAGTCTGCCCGAGCACTGTTCTGAATATAAGCCATTGTTATTAATTTCTTCCAATGTTTTCTTAGGTTCTGTTAATTCCACCTGTGGAAACTAAGACATCTACCACAAATTTAAGTCAAACTTGAAGCAATCTTTAAGAAATTACATTTTATCATGAGAGACTCTAGGAAGGTTCTTAAACAGGTTCCCAGGAAATGGCCACTAGTTACATTTTCCAGAGGCTTAAAAAGGCAAAATCCACAATTCACATATCCTATCAGGTCTTATCAAAAGCAAACATACATCTGATTTGTTTCTTACTGCCACACCTCTTCCCTACATCCAATCAGGGACATTCTACAATATATTTCCTTTGGTCATAGCTTCTGCCTACAAGTAATGAAACACATCTGGTACTGATGGGTCAAACATAGGACAAACAGGGAACTTTTTCTTTCTGCCTGGGGAGAGACAGAAAGTCTGCAAACAGAAGTCTTACCCTGTACAGCATATTTTTACTATTTTGGTCGCACATTTCTTTATGGAAGTTTCTTGAAGAAATAAATGCTCTAAGTTACATGATTTTGAATTTAAAAAGATGCTAGTAAGAAGTGAGGCTTTGATTTAAGATTACGTTGTCCAGGGCTACTGCTCAAAAGTTAGACTTGCTTATGATTGGACACAGTAAAGAAACTTAAAGAGCCACTTAGTGTCAGGGGCCATGTCTGAGGAACAGCAGGTGGCACATGAGCTTCAAGAATTCGGACCACTAAAATGCAAGTCCCTGATAAGTGAGTCTCAGATAGGCAAGGCTTGAGCGCTTTGGATCCAGAATATCTCTTGCTACAGCTTTGCCTTCACATATATGAAGCTGACATTTTTCTCTTGTATCTGGCATGGTGTGAATAGGTTTCCCATTTATTTATTTATTTATTTATTTATTTATTTTTGGATTTTTCAAGACAGGGTTTCTCTGTAGCTTTTGGTTCCTGTCCTGGAACTAGCTCTTGTAGACCAGGCTGGCCTTGAACTCACAGAGATCCGCCTGCCTCTGCCTTCTGAGTGCTGGGATTAAAGGTGTGCACCACCACCGCATGGCTCACCATTTCCTTTATTATAGTATGATTGTGTCATGGAAATATTCCACTCTACTAGAGATTATTACTTGTATATTATTATAAAAATTATTTCCTTTTAAGTTTACTATTTAATTGAAATAATGATTTTATAACATTAAATAGAATTTTGATGGTTAAGATTTTAATAAATGTAGAAAGATATTATGATAGAGGCTAGTTTACAAGGAAAATTGATAGAGGAAAGGGTAGTAGATAGTGTTGCTATGAAACCTGGTAAGTCAAGGACTGTAGAGGACAGAAAATAGATACAAGGCAGTGTCATGAAACAACTTTCTCTTGAAGAACTGTACAGACTGTGATTTAGGTTAATAATTAAGCAATTGCATCCCAGGAGTTAGCTCAAATTTTTTTAGATATTGGGAAATGTGTTCACAGGTTTTGGTGTGTATCAAAGCTGAAACAAAGCTTTAAACAACTGACTTCTTGTAACTAGAAAAAAAGTTGGATGCTTAGTTAAAATAATTTAACAGGAGTCTCAATATGAACAGTGAAACTAGTAATCTGTTTTTCTCATCATTTTATATATACATACCTCCTATTATGGACTAAAGGCTTTTGGTCTGTGAGAAGTCTAGAAGATAAATATTTAACTGTATATAGGTTCCTGGGGATAATTTGTTTCTGCCTTAACTGAATAGCTATTCTGCAGAGAGTTTGTCAGTTTCTGAGTTGGTAGGGTTTTTGTTGTTTGTTGTTTTCTGTTGTTTCTGTTATTGAAATCCAGCTTTAATCCATGGTGGTCTGAAAAGATACAGGTAGTTCTTGCAATTATTTTGTATCTTTTAAGACTTGCTTTGTGATTGAGTACATGCTCAGTTTTAGAAAAAAAGTTCTGTGAGATGAAGGTATATTTTGTGTTTGTAAAAAATAATCTGTCGATATGTTAGGATCATTTGTGCCATAACATCTATTAGTTGCTTTATTTCTCTGCTAAGTTTCTGTCTGAAATGTCTGTTCATTGGTAAGAGTTGGGTGTTAAAATCTCCCACTCTTATTGTGTGGTATTCTATGTGTGATTTAAGCTTTAGCAATATTTCTTTTACAAATGCAGGTTCCATTGTATTTGGTGTAAAGGTGTTTGGAATTGAGACTTTGTCTTGATCAATATTTCCTGTGATGAAAATGAAATGTTCTTCTCCATCTCCTTAGATTAATTTTGTTTAGAAGTCTAATTAGATAGATATTAGCATAGCTATATCAAATTTCTCTTTGGGTCCATTTGATTGTATAATTTTTTTTCAACCCTTTACTCTGAGGTAATGTCTAACTTTTATATAGAAGTGTGTTTCTTCTATGCAGTAGACAAATTGATCCTTTTTTGGTGTCCATTCTGATAGTCTGCATTTTTATTGAGGAATTGAGTTTATTAATAATGATGAATATTAATGACCAATGACTATTATTTACAGTTATTTTGTTGTTGATGGTGTTATTGTGTGTGCGTGTGTGCATGTTTTCTCTTCTTTGGGTTTTTTGTTTGTTTGTTTAAAGTCCAAACAAAATGTTTAATTTGAAAGTTCACTGGAAGCTGAAACAATAGCACTGAAAATATAAAAACAAAATAAACATCAAATCAAAAGAAAACTTCATCTCTGGACTGACCTTTGTTTGGTCACTATCACTTCAAACCTAGGTTGTCCAGAATATCTGCTGTTTTCTCTTCTGTTTACCTCCTCATCTTTATGGCTACCTCTCTAAAACTCTTCCATTCTCAGAGATATGCAAAGCCATTTGATTCCATTTTTATCTCCATAATCACTAACTAGATTAGCTGTCCATTCTCCTCTCTGATTTCAAGTCTTCCCCTTGCCTGATCACATCTTTGAATCTACTCTGTTGTAATAGGGAGCGGCCGGGCTGTGTTCCCGGCACCCGGCAGCCCACATGGTTAGCTTATGCCCCAAAATAATTACACGGAAACTGTATTCTTTTAAGCACTGCCTGGACCATTATTGGATAGCTCTTCTCGGCTAACTCTCGCACCTGGACTAGCCCATTTCTTATAAGGTGTGTAGCACCCCAAGGTGTGCTTACCGGGGAGATTCTAGCCTGCGTCTGTCTGGAGTGGGAACATCATGGTGACTCCTCACTCAGCTTCTTTCTCCCAGAATCCTGTTCTGTTTATTCCACCCACGTAAGGGTTGGCCTATCAATGAGCTCAGGCAGTTTCTTTATTAATAAGAAATCACTCCCACATCACTACTCAGCTCCAATATATTGCTGATGACCTGCTTCATGCCAAGAACTATGCCAGCCACAGATAAAGAAGCACCTGCCTCTCATGAGATTGTGAGAAACATTATCAGTCTTATTTACAAAATAATAAGGTACTTGTAGATGAGCCGAGACGAATTTAGACCCTGACATGGCTATGCTGCCAAAGGGAGGCCTGGTTAAGACTCAAATCCCACTCTTAGTCTCTCTTAAAGAAAGACCACTTTTGTTAAAAAAAAAAAAAACCTCCATAGTCTCTACATTTCCCAGGCACTCTCTAAAGCTTTTATTCTTGAAGGTTTTTCATTTGCCACCTCTTTAACACATTATTTGCTAGCGACTTTCCCTCAGTAGCAGCGCAGTTCTTTTGCGCTGAAACTCTGACATACTCTGAGCTGCTATAGCAATGTACAATGCACACAGGGATGCTGGTCTACTTCTTTTGACAAGAAGGATTACAAAATGAATTATACCTAATATTGTTACTTCCTCCTCATTTTTAGTGTCTTAGATTAGCTTGATTTAAGTAATCAATATTTTAACATAAATTCTTACTCCTTGACCGAATTTCACCATCATATCAGACTGTAGAAAGCTGAGACAGAGAATTTGGTCCCTCATTTTTAACTAAGATGAACTTTTTAAGAGTGAAAATATTATGGAGGGTTTACTATTTATTAGAGCTAAAAGACATTTAACTTATGTAAGAAGCCAATTATAAAATGTTACATATGGTTAAAATTTCAGCAACTCCCCACTGTATTCTCAAATGTTATCAAGCTGAACTAAGCCAAAGTTTTCATAAAAGACTGACATTTTCAAAAAGCTTTATTTGCTTTAATCTTTCTTTTCCTTTTGATAAGATTAAGACTGCAAATGGCAAAAATGGCAAATGGTTAAATAGGCACACCAAAATTCGACCTGCCAGGCACGTGGTCTTAAGTAAACACACCAAAATGCCCAAGTCCTAGGCATTTGTATTCAGAAGTCTGTCTGTCTCAGCTCAAATGTTCTCACTTAAAATTACAGTTTTTCAGAGTCCTTTTACATCCTCTGTAGGCACTGTCAATAGTGTGTAGACAGATCGGGAAATGTAGATTTTTATTCATTATTATTCAACAAGGCTTCTGAAAGTCTCCAAAACGTCTAAATAGAACGCCTTTGTTTTTCTTCCCAAACGCCACTGCTCAACTCAAGTGTGCAATGAACATCCAAAAGTGAACAACCTGCTACATTCTAACAATGTAACTTACAGCCGGCCTTCAGTAAGTGCCCACTGTTGAATATGAATAAGTTCTTCATCTTCTTCAAATCCTTGCAAGGCTTGGTATGGAAAAAACGGCTTAAACCTGATCTTGTAACTGGGCAGGGTGTGCTTGCGCTTGATGATCTTCTTGATCTGGTTGACGATGATGGAGGTGAGCTGGGGCATGGGTCGGCGCTCGAACTGGGAGCGCACCTCGAAATCAATCAGCGGGTCCTCGACGAAGGAGAAGAACCAGTGGGTGAAGGGCACGCGGGTGAGGACAAAACGCATCCGACCCACCACCCGCAACAGCTCGACGAACAGATAGGCGGACTTGCCGAACACTAGGCCCACGTCGATGGCCTCGAAGGCCAGCTCCCCGGGGCAGGTGGCGGGCAGCGCGTCCCCTCCAGGCGGATGGTCTTGATGAAGGGCACCATGTCGCCCAGGAACACGTCGTGCAGGCTCAGCCCCTCCAGCAGGCGGCCGGCGTTCTTGGTCTGCAGCAGCTCCTCGGAACTCCACCTTGATCTTCTTGGTGACCCAGCGGAGGGCGAGCACCATGTCCCGCAGCTCCCGAAACAGGAACAGGATGGTGGCATTGAGGAAGTAGCAGGATCACGAGCAGCAGCCCCATCCCGCCGCCCCCGCCGCCCACTGGCCTGCTCCCGCACTCCCTGCATCGGTGGGGAATAGCGGCTCCTTGGGCCTGCGGATGGTGGCATTGAGGAAGTAGCAGGTCTCCCGACGCCAGGATCACGAGCAGCAGCCCCATCCCGCCGCCCCGCCGCCCACCGGCCTGCTCCCGCACTCCCCGCGATCGGTGGGGGAGGAGCAGTTCCTTGGGCCTGCCCCAAGCGTCGTCCACAGCCCCCGCCCCGGGAACGGCGCCCTCCCCTTCTTTGGGTTTTGCATGTTCTTTAGGTGATAAAAAATTTTTCTTCTATGATTTAAAAAATATATTCTCTCATGTTTTTAGCTAGGTTTGTTCTCCTCCTTTTCATACTATGTGTGATCTTTTCATAGTGTGTCATATTTTCAGATATTTAGAGTAATAATATTTTGTTTGTGCTATAACAAATAAATCGTGGCTGAAGATCAGAGTGTGGAGCGAGCTACTAGTTAGCCATGGAGGCCAGGTAGTAGTAGTACACCCTTTTAATCTCAGCACTTCAGAGGCGGGCAGATAGATCTCTGTGAGTTCAAGGTCACCTTAGGTTACAAAAGATTGATTCAGTCTAAAAGTGAAGCAGAACTTGATGGTGGTGGTTCACATCTTTAATCCCAGTGCTTGGGAATCACATACTCTTAATCCAAACACTAGGTAGGTAGAGACAGGAAGTGATATGGCTGGACCAAGACAGAAATATTAGATGGGAGCCTAGGGGAGAAAGTACCTGGGTTTATTGAGCAGGTTTTAAGAAGTTTTAGCAGTTGGAGGTGTTGTCTTACTTGGGGTCTCTAGATCTTGCCTGTCCTTTGGAGTCCCTTGGACTAGCATAGTTTCCAGTACAGTTGCCATGGCTGGGGTCCCTATATACTGCATCTGCTCCAGTAAAATCAAAATCTGTTTCTGAAGTTGTAGGACAGGATATGGAGCCCAAGGGAAGGGGTGTGTTTGCTGGTGGGAGGGTTTTAAGGACTGTTAGCAGGTGGTGGCCCGTGTCTTACCTGAGGTCCTTAAATCTGACCTGGCCTCTGGTCCCAGGGCTGTGTGGAGCCCAGAAGAGAGGGTGCTGTTATGGAGTGTTAGCTGGTGGTGGGTGTGACTTATCTATGGTCCTTAGATCCAGCCTGGCCTCTGGTAACCCCAAATGGAGCCCAGGTTTGTGGGCACAGTCTGGGGTTGTTAGATAGGCTTAAAGGGCTTTAGTGAGTGGTGAGTGTTATCTTACCTAGGGTCCCTTTGTACAGCATGGCGTCCTGTACAGATGTTAGGAATGGATTCCTACATCAAACCTTTACTGCCCTAAAATTGTGTTTTCATCTCAAATACATATTTACCTACTGTCTGTTTACAATGTTTTTCCTCTCTACTTAAGGTTTTTTTTTCCTTACAAGTCGAAAGCTTGGCTATATGGGGTCTTGCCCTTTATTTTATTTAGCATCAGGGGTTTTCTTTACAGTTTTTATCTCCTTGAGCACTAGATTTAGTTACTTTACAGTTCCTGGTGCTTCCTATCAAACTGTACATTTTGAGTTTTTTCCTTGTGCATCTTGCACCTATTCATTATAGATCTGCAGAGGTTTTCCCATTGCAACCCAAGCAATACTGTTAATTCTAGGCTGTCTTGAAATTTACTCTTCATTTTAGTGTCAGGCAGATTTTTTTGACAAGGGCAGAAAACAGTCAGAATCTTTGCCAAAATACAACAAGAATGGTTTTAAGATCATTGGCTAAAATTTTTCCCCTCAGAATTCTCAAGTCATACCCTCACTGTCCACAAATTATTTTTAACTGCCTTCCATGCTCTTACTGGCATGACTTATCAAGCTATACAAAAAGAGTTAAACTCTTTGCAAATCAGAAATACCCAAATTCTTATTCCACCAAAAAGCATTATAGTCAGCCCTGACACAAAAATACCCAGTCTTTGCATCAACTTCTGTCTTAGTAAGTGTTCTGTTACTGTGAAGAAGCATCATGACCACAGCTACTCTTAAAAGGGAAAAGTTTTTAATTGAAGTGTTCTTGAACTACAGAGGTTTATTCTATTATTATCAAAAAAGCAGACACAGTGCTGGCGAAGTAATTAGAGTTCTACTTCTGGATTTACAAGCAGTAGGATGTGAGAGACATTGAGCCTGGGTTGACTATCTGAAATCTCAATGCCCACACCCACCAACATGCTTCTCCCAACAAGACCACACCTGCTAACCTCTTTCAAGTAATGCTACTCTCTGATTCAAACCAACACAAAGACACAAAGACATTGTTTAAAGATGAAAAGATGAGAAAGAAGTGTGTGGAAAAAGATGAAGGAATAAAGAAGAAAAAAAATATTTATGATAGCTTTCACAGTATGATAACAAGACTTTCTTCCAGTTCTATCCCAGGGTCCCCACTCCATGATCTCATCTAATATCCTAATTACCTCCCAAGCATCTAACCCTAGTTCTAACTCTCTCTCTTAATATAAATTTGGTCACTAGTTTATGACACATTAATTTTGAAAAAAATTCAAATTGTAGCAGAGTATCTGAAAGCAAAGACATCCAAATAAAATAAAGCACTATAATATGTGGAATATCTAGAGCAACGTTAATTCTGCCTGGTTAGTATTTCAGAAAAGCAATATTTGAACTTGGATTTAATGAATAAAAATAACTCCACCACCACTTCAATGACACAGTATATTGCTACAGAAGAGTCAGTATCTGGACAGAAAGGATGGTTCACTGGGTAAGAATCTAAGCATGGGGTCTTGATTTTAAGCTCTCTAGATTTCAATGCTGTATATAGTTGTATATTACATTAGAGGTGTGTGTAGCAGAGACACAAGAATCATTATGATTTTTTTTAATTTATTTATTAAAGATTTTTGTCTCTTCCCCACCGCCGCCTCCCATTTCCTTCCCCCTCCCCCACTCAAGTCCCCCTCCCTCGTCAGCCCAAAGAGCAATCATGGTTCCCTGCCCAGTGTGAATTCCAAGGACCACCCACCTTCATCCAGGTCTAGTAAGGTGAGCATCCAAACTGCCTAGGCTCCCACAAAGCCAATACGTGCAGTAGCATCAAAAACACATTGTCATTGTTCTTGAGTTCTCAGTAGTCCTTCTTGTCTGCTATGTTCAGTGAGACCGGGTTTTATCCCGGGCTTTTTTTCAGACACAGACCAGCAGGGCTTGGTGAGTTCCCCAAAGAACATCCCCATTGTCACAGTGTGTGGGTGTACCCCTCGCAGTCCTGAGTTCCTTGCTCGTGCTCTCTTTCCTTCTGCTCCTGATTTGTACCTTGAGATTTCAGTCCGGTGCTCCAATGTGGGTCTCTGTCTCTCTCCCTTTCATCGCCTGATGAAGGTTTCTATTCAGGAGGATGATTATATGTTTTTCTTTGGGTTCACCTTCTTATTTAGCTTCTCTAAGAACCCGAATTATAAGCTCAATGTGCTTTATTTATGTCTAGAAACCAAATATGAGTGAGGATATCCCATGTTCCTCTTTTTGGGTCTGGCTTACCTCACTCAGGATAGTGTTTTCTATTTCCATCCATTTGCCTGCAAACTTCAAGAAGTCCTTGTTTTTTACTGCTGAGTAGTACTCTAATATGTATATATTCCAACTTTCTTCATCCATTCTTCAATTGAAGGGCATCTAGGTTGTTTCCAGGTTCTGGCTATTACAAACAGTGCTACTATGAACAAAGTAGAGCATATACTTTTATTGTATGATAAGGCCTCTCCTGGGTATATTCCCAAGAGTGGTATTGCTGGGTCCAGGGGTAGGTTGATCCCTAATTTCCTGAGAAACCTCCACACTGCTTTCCAAAGTGGTTGTACAAGTTTGCATTCCTACCAGCAATGGATGAGGGTACCCCTTCCTCCACAACCTCTCCAGCAAATGCTATCATTGGTGTTTTTTGAATTTAGCCATTCTGACAGGTGTAAGATGGTATCTTAAAGTTGTCTTGATTTGCATTTCCCTGATCGCTAAGGAAGTTGAGCATGACCTTAGGTGTCTTTTGGCCATTTGAACTTCTTCTGTTGAGAGATCTCTGTTCAGCTGAGTGCCCCATTTTTGAATTGGGTTCATTAGCCTTTTACGGTCTAGTTTCTTGAGTTCTTTATATATTTTAGAGATCAAACCTTTGTCAGTTGTGGGGTTGGTGAAGATCTTCTCCCAGTCAGTGGGTTGCCTTTCTGTGTTAGCAGCAGTGTCCTTTGCTTTACAGAAGCTTCTCAGTCTCAGTAGGTGTTGTGGGAGGTGTTTTGGCCCCTCCAACCAATAGCTGCTGAGATACCAGCCCATTGGGGCATGGTTTCTCTCCATTTAAAAAGCTTTTACTTTCTCCGCTCCCTCTCTTGACTTTTGCTCCGCTGGCGACTAGACTCCATTTCTGGTTGTGTAGAGAGCTGTTGTCTGGGATCGTGATCTGTAAGTTTTTCCTCTTTAAATAAAAACTACCCTAGTAATAATAATTCCAAACTGTTGTGGCATTGTTTGTGGCTTACGCCTTCACCTGGCGCCCAACGAACGTTTGGCTTTTAGGACCCCCTCGGCTGGACAACGTCCCCTCTCCCAGTAAATTTGCCCCTGGGTTTAGGGACATCATTTAGGGGTTGGGAAGTTGGGGGAGGAATTTTATAAGCTCAGGGATCAATTTCAAAAAAAAAAGAGGGATGATGGGATAATAGATTTGTAATTGTGAGTTACAATTTTTAGACAAATATATTGGTATTGATTCTTGTATATTGATACAAAGTTAAATTATATTGACTATTGTATGCATGCATGTTTCTAACTCTGTTTAAAATATTTTTTATGTATTGACATATATTGTATCGATATATATGTATTGTATATATTTACCATATTGCAATGTATATTTGTACATTGTTTATATTTGGAGGTCATTATCCTCATTTGTTACACAGATGTTTATTGTCTTAGTCTTTAAGTTAGATAGATATTGAGAATTATATAGATTAATAGTCATCTAAGTTTGCCATTTATAATTAGACTAATCAGGTTATTTAAATATATAGAGATTATACTCAGTATAGATAGATGATCTTCAACCTCTTCAAAGAGCTATAAAAATGGCCTTTAATCTAACTCAGAGTTTTGTGGTAGTGAGACACAATTGCTCCTGGCAACACCGCTCTAGTCCCGAGAGAATGTTGAGCACCAAAGACACTCCACCTGGAGCCTTTCTTTTTGGCAGAACTGGCCTTGGGGCAAAGAAATGCCCATACCTTAACCACTGACAGAGATACAGAGTGTGCATCAATGGATAAAACAGGACTGTCATATACTGCCAAGACAGGGTAAGATAGTTTTGAAAAGTTGCTTGCCTTTAAAAATGGTATGTCAGTGATGTTAGGCCTTAGCCAAAGTTGGTTGCTTCAACGCTGCAAACGTCACTTTGGGTGATTGCCCAGGTAGCTACTTCTCCCTGTGATTTGTTGCATGTTTTGGAAGTTGTTTTACTAAACTTCCTAAATACCCAGGTAACATTATTTCCCTTCTCAGATCTTCGATGGGGTTGAAGACTATATAACTACAGTTACTTTTCTCTCATGACTTGGCCAAGTTATTTATTATACAAGTCCTAAGCTAGTTAGAATAGGATATTTGTACTTATTGTATATAATTTCGTAGTAGTTTTAGAACTCTCTTACTTAAACAAAAGGGGGAGGTGTTGCGGGAGGTCTTTCCGCCCCTCCAACCAATAGCTGCTGAGATACCAGCCCATTGGGGCGTGGTTTCTCTCCATTCAAAATGCTTCTAATTCCTCCGCTCGCTCTCTTGACTTCTGCTCCGCTGGCGACTAGACTCCTTTCTGGTTGTGCAGAGAGCTGTTGTCTGGGATCGTGATCTGTAAGTTTTTCCTCTTTAAATAAATACTACCCTAGTAATAATAATTCCAAACTGGTGTGGCATTGTTCGTTGTTACGCCCCCAAGTAGGTCCCATTTATTCAATAAGGCCCCTACTGTCTGTGCTGCTGGGGTTATACATAGGAAGGGGTCTCCTGTGCCCACATGTTGTAGAGTACTTCCCACTTGCTTTTCTATCAGGTTAGCGTGTTCGGACTGATATTGAGGTCTTTAATCCACTTGGACTTGAGTTTTGTGCATGGTGATAGATATGTATCTATTTTCATTCTTCTACAGTTTGACATCCAGTTTTGCCAGCACAATTTGTTGAAGATGCTCTCTTTTTCCATTGTATACTTTTAGCTCCTTTATCAAAAATCAGGTGTTCATAGGTTTTGTGGGTTAAAGTCAGGTTCTTCTATTCAATTCCATTGGTCGACTTCTCTGTTTTTAGGCCAATACCAAGCTGTTTTCAATACTGTAGCTCTGTAATAGAGTTTGAAGTCAGGGATGGTAATGCCTCTAGACTTTCCTTTATTGTATAAGATTGTTTTGGCTATCCTGGGTTTTTTGTTTTTCCATATAAAGTTGATTATTGTCTTCTCCAGATATGTGAAGAATTTTGTTGGGATTTTGATGGGGATTGCATTGAATCTACAAATTGCTTTTGGTAGAATTGCCATTTTTACTATGTTGATCCTCCCAATCTAAGAGCAAGGGAGATCCTTCCATTTTCTGGTGTCCTCTTCGATTTCTTTCTTCAGTGCCTTAAAGTTCTTGTCAAACTGATCTTTCACTTGCTTGGTCAGAGTTACTCCTAGATATTTTATGCTATTTGTGGCTATCGTGAAAGGTGATGATTCTCTGATTTCCCTCTCTGCTTCCTTATTCTTAGTGTATACGAAGGCCACTGACTTTTTGTAGTTGATCTTGTATCCTGCCACATTACTAAAGGCATTTATCAGCTGTAGGAGTTCTTTGGTAAAGTTTTTGGGGTCGCTTATGTATAATATCATATCATCTGCCAATAACGAAAGCTTAACTTCTTCCTTTCTAATACGATCCCCTTATATTGTCTTATTGCTATTGCTAATACTTCAAGCACTATATTGAAGAGGTATGGAGAGAGTGGACATCCTTGTCTTGTTCCTGATTTAAGTGGGATGGCTTTGAGTTTTTCTCCATTCAATTTTATGTTAGCTTTCAGCTTGCTGTAAATATCTTTTATTATATTTAGGTATAACCCTTGTATCCCTAATCTCTCCAAGACCTTTATCATAAAGGGGTGTTGAATTTTGTCGAATGCTTTTTCAGCATCTAATGAAATGATCATATGTTTTTTTTCTTTCTGTTTATTTATATGGTGGATTACATTGTTAGATTTGCATATGTTGAACCAGCCTTGCATCTCTGGGATGAAGCCTACTTGATCATAATGGATAATTTTTCTAATGTGTTCTTGGATTCGGTTTGCCAGTATTTTATTGAGAATTTTTGCGTTGATATTCATGAGTGAGATTGGCCTGTAATTCTCTTTCTTGGTTGAGTCTTTGTGTGGTTTTGGAATCAGGGTAACTGTGGCTTTATAAAAGGAATTTGGCAATGATTCTTCTGTTTCTATATTGTGAACTACATTAAGGAGTATAGGTATTAGCTGTTCTTGGAAGTTCTGGTAGAATTCTGCATTGAAACCATCTGTTCCTGGGCTTTTTTTAGTAGGGAGGTTTTTGATAACAGTTTCTAGTTCTTCACGACTAACAGGTCTATTTAGATCGTTCACCTGGTCTTGGTTTAGCCTTGGTATATGGTACTTATCTAAAAACTGTCCATTTCTTTTGCATTTTTCAGTTTTGTGGCATACAGGCTTTTGTAGTAAGATCTAATGATTCTCTGAATTTCCTCTGTGTCTGTGATTATGTCCCCCTTTTCATTGCTGATCTTATTTATTTGCGTGTTCTCTCTCTGTTGTTTAATTAGTTTGGATAGGAGTTTGTTGATCTTGTTGATTTTCTCCAAGAACCAACTTTTTTGTTTCATTGATTCTTTGAACTGTTTTCTGTGTTTCTATTTTGTTGATTTCTGCCCTCAGTTTGATTATTTCCAGTCTTCTACTCCTCCTGGGCGCATCTGCTTCTTTTTTTTCTAGAGCTTTCAGGTGTGCTGTTAAGTCCTCAATGTATGCTTTCTCTGTTTTCTTTAAGCGGGCACTTAGTGCTATGAACATTCCTCTTAGCACTGCTTTCAGCGTATCCCATAGGTTTGAGTATGTTGTCTCTTTATTTTCATTAAATTCAAGGAAGACTTTAATTTCTTTCTTAATTTCTTCCTTGACCCATGTGTGGTTCAGTAGTTGACTGTTCAGTTTCCATGAGTTTGTCGGCTTTCTGGGGGTAGCATTGTTATTCCCTCTAGCTTTAGTCCATGGTGATCATTCGCCCCGTGGACCTCCTTTGCTTGCCGGTGTCTGCAGGTCTCTGACGCGTCTGCGCGCCGGTCTCCACCACGTCTGCACGCCGGTATCTGCCGTGTCTGCGTGCTGGTCTCCCGCCGGTCTCCGCATAGGAGGTCCTTCTGTTTATGTATTGCTTTCATTGGTTAATCAATAAAGAAACTACTTGACCTGATAGGGCAGAACTTAGGTAGGCAGAGAAGACAGAAGTAAATTCTGGGAGGAAGAGAGCAGAATGAGAGAACCTCCATGGAACTGCCAGTCAGACATGCTGAATCTTTCCTTGTAAGCCATGACATCATGGTGATATACAGATTATTAAAAATGGGTTAAATCAAGATGTGAGAGTTAGCCAATAAGAGGCTAGAGATATTGGGCCAGGCAGTGATTTAATTAATACAATTTCTGTGTAAGCTAGCCAGGCAGCTGAGACAAAAAGCAGGCCCTCTCCTTTAACAGTAGGCCCCCAGAATTCTGTCAATACTGAGTATGTCTCCCACATCCAAGAGAAAGGAGATGAACTTTCCTGATAACTGGTGCTACTCAGAATGAAGTACACAACAAACCCACTTAAGACCTTATTAGAGGAGAGCCATGTTCTAACCTGGGAATGTCTGTGTGGAGAAAAAGAGCTTGAAGATGGCATGTCCAGCTTTTAAAAGCTGCCTAATGCAAGCAGGAGGATTGGGATTGATGAAGCTACATCATATGTAGATGACAGAGCTCATGCATGCTTGCAAGGGCTTACATGGCTGTGTCATACAAAAGTGATGCAAACATGCTGCATATAGGTCATGCAGAGTCTTTTAAGGTCCATGGTGAGGCTAAGTATTTTGCCTGAGTGCTTGTCTGCACATGTGTGACCCTGGAAGCTGGAAGTGCTCATCACCACTGTGTTACTAGAATCGTAATACACACACACACACACACACACACACAAATATACTAATTTGACAAGGAAGAATGAAAGTGACTTATCTTTTTTTCTGCAGTTGTTCACAGACATTTGTTTTCCACAGGTAAAACAAGTCTTGACAAACCTATGAGAATATGTGATGGCAATATAGAGGTACCAAATTGCAATACCATTAAGGTGTATTTAAAAAGAAGGGGAGAAGGGCTCAGGGGTAAAGTCTTTCCACTAAGTCTGTCAATCTGTATTTGATCTTTAGATCACATAAGTGGAAAGAGGATTCTCACAAACTGTTGTCTGACCACCACACACAGAATACTTGCAGTCATTCAGGTATAATTTATTATATAACTTGTGTGTGTGTGTGTGTGTGTGTAATGCACATAAACATTTTCTGAAAAGAAGCATTTCTTTCTGCTTGGTTTATGAATACAACACAACACTGATGAATCACTTTTTATACAGGACAAAAATCTGACCTTGTTGAAAATATCTTTGTAAAAATAATAAAAAAGAAGATAGTAAGCATGGATTACCACATCACAGGTAAAATCACCTGACTAGCTGGGGCAGATACGTTCAAGCAGAAAAGATTAAATATTGATCTTCAGTGAGAAGGGAGAGAAAGCTCTCTGCTTCCCTTTTTTTCTTTCCTTTTCTTTTTTTGTTGTGGAGTGTGTGATGATTATATGAGCATGGATGTATCTATGTGTGTGTATGCATAGCATATGTATGTATATGCTAAAAGTGTATATAGTATATGTGTATGATTCATGAAAGTGCATGTATAGTTTATGCAGGTGTGTGTGCATATTTTAATATGTGTGTGTGGTGCAATGTGAATGTGTATGAATTTTGTACTGTATATTTGTGTTTTAATAAGTGTGTGTGGTTGTATGTGCATTTTTATCTGCTAGCATGTGTTCCAAGTATGAATTGTATTAACTTTTTACACATAATATATTCTAATTGTGGGGTCAGCCATGATAAGCTATGTATCGACAGGTCACCCAAAGGAAGTTCTTTATTTCCTGTCAGAGCAGAACTCGGCCCTCAATAAATTTAATAAGAAGCTTGAGTCTCAATAGTTTACTCTGAAGCAATGCATGGTTGCAGGAGGAACCATAAACTGATATTACACAACCATCGCCCCAAAATAAACCATTCAAAAAAAATGCCTGGCATTCCAACTGCTATAGATAGGAACACCTGCCAGAACACACCAGGACAACTCTAGACATATGTCAGCCAGACAGGGGTCTTAAAATCACAGAAACCCTTAACCCCCACCTTTGATACTATAAAAACCCTATTTGAGCTGTAACAGAAGATCCATCGGAGAAGAGTTCCTTTGTTTCACTGAGCCTGCACACAGCAAGACCACCCTTTGGTCTGCAAGGTCCCTAGCCAGCAAGCGGCCCTGCTCCTGTACCAGAAGATCCCTCTGAGAAGTGAGTGTGTACCCTACCAGCTGGCAGACATACCAGAAAGGGAGCACAGGCACCCTTCAACACCCTAAACTTTCTGGACATTCAGCAGGGCTTCTCTCCCCAGCTACTGCCTTTCTCTTCTTATCCCACCCCAGCTTGCTCCCATGCACCCCTTACCTTCTGCAGGGTCATATGATCCCCCAACTCAGCCTGCTTTGAGCTGAGGGTCTGGGGAAAAAGTGGTGAGAGTAACTGCGCAGGGAGTTCCTTTGGTTCACTGAACCTGCACACAGTAAACCCGCCCTTTCATCTCTGGGTTACCTGGCCAGCAAATGGCCCAATCTTGTACCAGAAGATCTATCAGAGAGGTGTGTATGTACCCAACTGGCCAGCAGACACCCCGGAAAGGGGAGAAGAGCAAGGACTTCTCTCCCTGGTACTGCCTTTCTCTTGTTAACCCATCACAGCTTGTTTGCAGGCACCACTACCCTTCTGCAGGGTCATAGGATCCCCCCAACTCAGCCTGCTTTGAAACTGAAGGTCAGGGGACAAAAGGGTGAGTGCAACTGCGCAGGAGTTCTTTGGTTCACTGGAACTGCACACAGCAAGCCTACCCTGTTGTCTGTGAGGTCTCTGGCTAGCAAGTGGCCGTGATCCTGTACCAGAAGATCCGTCTGAGAGCATTTGAAGGAAGACATGGGCACGTGCCAATTCAAGAATTTGTCCAACAATCTGAAAAAGAACATAATAACACCAGAATCAAGCGAACACACAATAGGAAGACTTGAACACCCTAATCCAGAAGACGTAGAAGAAATAGACATTATGAAAGTGATAGAGGCCCTTAAACAGGATGTGAAAAACTTCCCTAAAGAAATGGATGAGAAGAATAACAAAAAGTTTGAAGAAATGAATAAATCCCTCAAAGATACCCTAGGAAACCAAGAAAAAACAATCAAACAGGTAATAAAAACGGTTCAAGACTTTAAAACTGAAATGGAGGTTCGCGGGACGCCCAGGCAGCAGGGAGATCGGATCCGGGAGCCAGGAGGGACATCGCTGGGGTGAGTGAGTTTCTGGCCGCGGTGGCAGCCCGGGACAGAGAACTCAGACGTTCCCAACCCCTCCTGCACTTCCTGGTCAGTCTGCGGGGGCTGTACTGCTTGATACCTCTTCTCCATTCCTGTCCCACCCAGCTTGCATCAAAGGCCCTCCCCCACTACCTCTGACCCCCCTCCCCTCTTTGAACCACACAAAAGTCCCAGCTCAGCCTGTTTGGGCGCTGGGACAGGGTCCGAATTGGGAGGACATTCAGGAGGGTAGTGCCTCCTTTGTCTAGGTGGCCTGCCTGCACCAAGCGGGGCCGGCCCTTTGTTCGCGGGACGCCCAGGCAGCTGGGAGATCGGATCCAGATGCCAGGAGGGACATCGCTGGGGTGAGTGAGTTTCTGGCCGCGGCGGCAGCCCGGGACAGGGAGCTCAGATGTACCCCACCCCTCCTGCACTTCCTGGTCAGTCTGCGGGGACTGTACTGCTTGATACCACTTCTCCATTCCTGTCCCACCCAGCTTGCATCCAAGGCCCTCCCCCACTACCTCTGACCCCCCTCCCCCCTTTGATCCACACAACAGCTCCCAGCTCAGCCAGTTTGGGCGCTGGGGACAGGGTCCGAATTGGGAGGGCATTCGGGAGGGTGGTGGCTCCTTTGTCTAGGTGGCCTGTCTGCACCAAGCGGGGTCGGCCCTTTGTTCACGAGACACCCTAGCAGCAAGGAGACCGGATCAGGGTGCGAGGAGAGACATCACTGGGGGTGGTGCTGAGGAGTCCCATCTGGATGGTTGTCCATGTTTGGGTACTGAGGAGTTCAAGCTCAGCAGGACGGTCCCTGCTTCTACACTGAAGAGATACACCCAGAGACTCAGGCACAGCAAAGACAGGACCAAGACACCAGGCCTCTCTTGGCTTCATTTGAAAGTGGAGATGGGAAGGCGCCAATGCAAGAATTCCTCCAACAACCTGAAAGGCAACATGACATCACCAGAACCCAGGGATCCCGAAATAAGAAGAATTGTACACCCTACTCCAGAAGAAGTAGAAGAAATCGACTCAAAAGTGAATTATTGGAAAATAATAGAAGACCTTAAACAGGAGGTGAAAAACTGCCATAAACAATAAGAGATTACAAACCAAAAGGTAGAGGAAATGAATAAATCGCTCAAAGATACCCAAGAAAACCAAGAGAAACAAGAAAATGCAATCAAACAGGTAAAGGAAATGGTTCAAGACCTGAAGAATGAAATGGAAGTAATGAAGAAAACTCAAACCAAGGGAAGGTTGGAGATCGAAAATCTGGGTAAACGAACAGGAACTACAGAGACAAGTATTCCCAACAGATTACAAGAGTTAGAAGAAAGAATGTCAGACACTGAAGATACCATTGAGAAAATTAACACACTGATCAAAGAAAACAGCAAAACCAACAAATTCTCATCACAAAACATTCAGGAAATATGGGACACAATAAAAAGGCCAAACCTAAGAATAATTGGGATACAAGAAGGAGAGGAAGTACAGCTCAATGGTTCAGAAATTATATTTAATAAAATTATAGAAGAAAAATTTCCAACCTAAAGAAAGATATTCCTTTGAAGGTTCAAGAAGCATCCAGAACACCGAATAGACTGGACCAAAAAAAAAAAATCTCATCGCCATATAATAATCAGAACACAAAAAATACAGAATAAAGAAAGAATATTAAGAGCTGCAAAGGAAAAAGGTCAAGTTACTTATAAAGGTAAACCTATCAGACTTACACCTGACTACTCTATGGAAACCATGAAAGCCAGAAGTTCCTGGATAGATATACTGCAGAAGCTAAGAGCACATGTATGCAAGCCCAGACTACTATACCCAGGCAAGCTTTCATTCACTATAAATGGAGAAAACAAAATTTTCCAGGATAAAAACAAATTTAAACAATACGTAGCCACAAATCCAGCCTTACAGAAAGTAATAGAAGGAAAATCACAAACAAGGAGACCAACAATGACCACAATAACTCAAACATCTAGACAACCTTCACCAGCACAACTAAAAGAAGGCAAACACACAAACACTATGACTAAAAAAGTGACCGGAGTTAGCAACCACTGGTCATTAATATCCCTTAATGTCAATGGACTCATTGACACAGGCTAAGAAATTGGATACACAAACAGGATCCAACATTCTGCTGTTTACAAGAAACACACCTCAACCACAAAGACAGGCACCTTAGAGTAAAGGGATGGGAAATGGTTTATCAAGCAAATGGACCTAAGAAACAAGCAGGTGTGGCCATACTAATTTCTAACAAAGTTGACTTCAAACTTAAATCAATCAGAAGAGATGGAGAGGGATATTTTATAATCATAACAGGAACAATTGATCAGGATGAGGTCTCAATCCTGAATATCTATGCCCCTAATATAAAAGCACCAACATATGTAAAAGAAACACTACTAAAACTCAAGGCTGCCATCAAACCGCACACACTAATAGTAGGAGATCTCAACACTCCTCTTTCACCAATGGACAGGTAAATCAGACAGAAACCTAACAGAGGAATAGAAGAATTAATGGAGGTATTGAATCAAATGGACTTAACAGACATCTATAGAACATTCCACCCAAATAGGAAAGAATATACCTTCTTCTCTGCAGCTCATGGAACCTTCTCGAAAATTGTCCACATCCTCGGTAACAAAGCAAACTTCCACAGTTACAAAAAAATATCCATAACCTCCTGTGTCTTATCAGATCACCACGGACTAAAGTTAGAATTCAACAACAATGCTACCCCCAGAAAACCTATAAACTCATTGAAACTGAATAGTGAACTATTGACCCACATCTGGATCAAAGAAGAAATAAAGAAAGAAATTAAAGTCTTCCTTGAATTCAATGAAAATAAAGAATCAACATACTCAAAATTATGGGACACTTTGAAAGCAGTCCTAAGGGGAAAGTTCATAGCCCTTAGTGCCCACTTAAAGGAAACAGAGAAAGCATACATTGGAGACTTAACAGCCCATCTGAAAGCTCTAGAAAAAAAAGAAGCAGACTCACCTAGGAGGAGGAGAAGACTGGAAATAGTCAAACTGAGGGCAGAAATAAACAAAATAGAAACACAGAAAACAATCCAAAGAATCAATGAAACAAAAAGCTGGTTCCTTGAGAAAATCAACAAGATTGATAAACCCCTATCCAAACTAATCAAACGGCAGAGAGAGAATTTGCAAATTAATAAGATCAGAAATGAAAACGGGGACATAACCACAGACACAGAGGAAATTCAGAGAATCATTAGATCTTACTACAAAAGCCTGTATGCCACAAAACTGGATAATGTAAAAGAAATGGACACTTTTTTAGATAAATACCACATACCAAAGTTAAATCAGGACCAGGTGAACAATCTAAATAGACCTGTCAGTCGCGAAGAATTAGACGCTGATATCAAAAACCTCCCCACCAAAAAAAGCCCAGGACCAGATGGTTTCAATGCGGAATTCTACCAGAATTTCCAAGAAGAATTAATACCTATACTCCTTAAGGTATTTCACAATATAGAAACAGAAGAGTCATTGCCAAATTCCTTTTATGAAACTACCGTCACTCTTATACCAAAACCACACAAAGACTCAACCAAGAAAGAGAATTACAGGCCATTCTCACTCTTGAACATTGACGCAAAAATCCTCAACAAAATACTGGCAAACCGTATCCAAGAACACATTAGAAAAATTATCCATTATGATTAAGTAGGCTTCATCCCAGAGATGCAAGGCTGGTTCAACATACAAAAATCTATCAATGTAATCCATCATATAAATAAACTGAAAGAAAAAAATCATATGATCATTTCATTAGATGCTGAAAAAGCTTTTAACAAAATTCAACATCCCTTTATGATAAAAGTCTTGGAGAGATTAGGGATACAAGGGTCATACCTAATTATAATAAAAGCTATTTACAGCAAACCGACAGCTAACATCAAACTAAACGGAGAGAAACTCAAAGCCATCCCACTTAAATCAGGAACACGACAAGGCTGTCCACTCTCTCCATACCTCTTCAATATAGTGCTTGAAGTTTTAGCAATAGCAATAAGACAACACAGGAGATCAAGGGGATTTGAAATGGAAAGGAAGAAGTTAAACTTTAGTTATTTGCAGATGATATGATAGTGTACATAAGCGACCCCAAAAACTCCACCAAAGAACTCCTACAGCTGATAAACGCCTTTAGTAATGTGGCCGGATACAAGATCAATTCCAAAAAATCAGTCGCCCTCCTATACACAAAGGATATGGAAGCAGAGAGGGAAATCAGAGAAGCATCACCTTTCACAATAGCCACAAACAGCAGAAAATATCTCGGGGTAACTCTAACCAAAGAAGTGAAGGATCTATTTGACAAGAACTTTAAGGCATTGAAAAAAAGAAATTGAAGAGGATACCAGAAAATGGAAGGATCTCCCTTGCTCGTGGATTGGGAGGATCAACATAGTAAAAATGGCAATCCTACCAAAGGCAATTTATAAATTCAATGCAATCCCCATCAAGATCCCATTAAAATTCTTCACTGAGTTTGAAAGGACAATAATCAACTTTATATGGAATAACAAAAAACCCAGGATAGCCAAAACAATCTTATACTATGAAGGTACTTCTGGAGGCATTACCATCCCTGACTTTAAACTCTATTACAGAGCTACAGTAATGAAAACAGTGTGGTATTGGCATAAAAATAGAGAAGTTGACCAATGGAATAGTGTAGAAGACCCGGATCTTAACCCACAAACCTATGAACACCTCATTTTCGATAAAGGTGCTAAAAAAATACAATGGAAGAAAGAAAGCATCTTCAACAAATGTGTCTGGCACAACTGGATGTCAACCTGTAGAAGAATGAAAATAGACCCATACCTATCACCATGCACAAAACTCAAGTACAAATGGATCAAAGACCTCAATATCAATCTGAACACACTGAACCTGATAGAAGAGAAAGTGGGAAGTACCCTACAACAGATGGGCACAGGCGATCGCTTCCTAGGTATAACCCCAGCAGCACAGTCATTAAGGGCAACATTGAATAAATAGGACCTACTGAAACTGAGAAGCTTCTGTAAAGCAAAAGACACTGTCATTAAGACAAAAAGGCAACCCACTGACTGGGAGAAGATCTTCACCAACCCCGCAACAGACAAAGGTCTGATCTCCAAAATATATAAAGAACTCAAGAAACTAGACTTTACAATGCTAATTAACCCAATTAAAAAATGGGGCACTGATCTGAAGAGAGAATTCTCAACAGAAGAAGTTCAAATGGCCAAAAGGCACTTAAGGTCATGCTCAGCCTCCTTAGCGATCAGGGAAATGCAAATCAAAACAACATTGAGATATCATCTTACACCTGTCAGAATGGCTAAAATCAAAAACACCAATGATAGCCTTTGCTGGAGAGGCTTTGGAGAAAGGGGTACCCTCATCCATTGCTAGTGGGAGTGCAAACTTGTGCAACCACTTTGGAAAGCAGTGTGGTGGTTTCTCAGGAAAATTGGGATCAATCTACCCATGGACCCAGCAATGCCACTCTTGGGAATATACCCATGAGATGCCCGATCATATGACAAGGACATTTGTTCAACTATGTTCATAGCAGCATTATTTGTAATAGCCAGAACCTGGAAACAACCTAGATGCCCTTCAATGGAAGAATGGATGAAGAAAGTGTGGAATATATACACATTAGAATACTACTCAGCGGTAAAAAACAATGACTTTGCGAAATTTGCATGCAAATGGATGGAAATAGAAAACACTATCCTGAGTGAGGTAACCCAGACCCAAAATGATGAACATGGGATGCACTCACTCATAATTGGTTTCTAGAAATAAATAAAGGTCAATGAGTCTATAATTTGATATCCTAAAGAAACTAAATAAGATGGTGAAGCCAAAGAAAAACATATAGCTATCCTCCTGGTTATAGGAAGTAGACTAGATTGCCTAGCAAAAAACTGGGATCTTGGGGTTGTGGTGGGAGGGGGGTAAGTGTAGAAGGGGAGAGAAATGTGAGAAAAGGAGGGTGGGGTAATTTGGGGAAACGGGATGATTGGGATAAAGGAAGGTTGGTTAGGGGAGCAGAGAAGCACACATCTTAATTAAGGGCGCCATCTTAGGGTTGGCAAGAGACTTGGATCTAGAGGGGCTCCCAGGTGCCCAGGGCGATGTCCCCAGTTAGTTCCTGGGGCAGCTGAGGATAGGGAACCTGAAATGACCCTATCCTATAGCCATACTGATGAAATCTTGCATATCACCATAGAAACTTCATCTGGCGATGGATGGAGATAGAGACAGAGACCCACACTGGAGCACTGGACTGAGCTCCCAATGTCCCAATGAAGAGCAGAAGGAGAGAGAATATGAGCAAAGAAGTCAGGACCACAAGGGGTGCGCCCACCTGTGGAGACAGTGGGGCTGATTCTTTGGGAGCTCACCAAGTCCAGCTGGACTCTGACTGAAAAAGCATGGCATAAAACCGGACTCTCTAAATTTGGCAGACAATGAGGGCTGCTGAGAAGCCAAGGACCATGGCACTGGGTTTTGATCCTGCTTCATGTTCTGGCTTTGTGGGAGCCTACCCAGTTTGGATGTTCACCTTCCTAGACCAGGATGAGGGGGCAGGACTTTGGACTTTCCACAGGGCAGGGAACCCTCACTGCTCTGCAGGCTGAAGAGGGAGGGGGAGCATTGGTGGAGGGGAGGCAGGGAGGTAGGAGTGGGAGGGAAATTGGAGGCGGGGAGCAGGCTGAAATTTCTTTTTTTTCCAATAAAAAAAGAAAAAAAAGCTGAAATGGAGGCAATGAAGAAAACACAAACAGAGGGACAAACACAAACAGATATGGAAAATCTAGGTAAATGAACAGGGACTACAGAGACAAGCATAACCAACAGACTACAAAAGATAGAAGAAATAATCTCAGATGCTGAAGACACTATAGAGAAAAAAATAAACACTGGTCAAAGAAAACAGAAAATCCATCAAATTCTCATTACAAATCATCCAGGAAATCTGGGACACCATAGAAAGACCTAAGAATAATAGAGGTACAAGAAAGAGAAGAATTACAGCCCAAAGGCTCAGAAAATATATTCAACAAAATTATAGTAGAAAACTTTCACAAGCTAAAGGAGGATATTCCTATGAAGTCACAAGAATTATACAGAACACTGAATAGACTGGATCAAAAAAATCCCCTCACCATATGATAATCAAAACACAAAATATACATAATATGTAACATGAATGGGCCTGGCTTGTTTGTTTTTGGGGTTTTTGTCCTCCCATCAGGTAACCCACAACTGTTTAGCCCCAAAGAAAATCACACATAAGTCTCCATAAATTATAAGCTGATTGGCCCATTAGCTGTAGCCTCTCACTGGCTAACTCTCACTTCTTGATTAACCCATTTTTCTGATCTATGTTAACCATGTGACTCAGTACCTTTTTTTCAGTGGGGCAGATCACATCCTGTTGCTTTGGTGGTCTGGGCAGGAGTGGGAGGAATCAACTTCTTCCTTCCCAGAATTCTCCTGTTCTCATTACATCATTTCTGCTTCCTGTCTTGTTTACCCACCTGTATTTCCTGCCTGGCCAATCAGCATTTATTCATAACATGAAAAACAGAATACAGACAATTTTCCTGCATCACTTTTCCCTCTTTTTTTTAAAAGGAAAATATCCATAGTTCATTTTTTGGGAATATGGGCATAGTATTTCAGGCTACTTCCATCTGGTTGGGGGGCACTGTTAATCTTATGTGGAACTAAAGAAAATTTAGAGTTATGATCAAGTCCTGACTGAAGTATTCTGTGAGTCTTGATCATCTCAGGCAGCAGTCTTGAATCTGTTCTGGATAAAGACCTCAGACATCTGGGACATCTATCCCTGCCGGAGATTTCTCAGATGGTCTTCCTTGATCAAAGCTGATTGTTTTTAACTCTGAATAAATCCATAGCCTCTCATTTTCTGTGGAAACAAAATCAAAATCTCTTCTCCAAAGTAACATACCTTTGACTTCAATTTTGAAGCCAAAGTATTTTCAAAATACCTATTCTGAAATTAATCCTGTAGCATTTATAAGCAAATATCTTTTAGCAGCTGTTGCTCATTCCTCAGCATTCAAACAATTCAAAGAGAGCATAATAACATACAGTATCAAGATTCTCTGTGTATTTTCCATCTTTACATGGCTTTATTTTAACCTCTATTTCTTTTATTTTTACTTTTAACTTTTGGCTTTTTGAGACAGGTTCTCTATATATATTTGTCCTGGAATTCCCTCTGTAAACCAGGCTATCCCTGAACTCACAGAGATCCGTCTGTCTCTGCCTCCCAGGTTACTCTATTTTTTTCTTTTTTTTTAACTCTGAGAACTTTAATATTTAGCATGTATATATTTGTAACACATTGTAAACCATTTAGAGATGTTTTTTATGCTTTGAATATGTGTTTACTGTATATCTCTCTTTTTATGACCACATGGGTCTTTAACGCCTTCCCTTCTGCAGGGTCATAGGATCCCCCAACTCAGCCTGCTTTGAAGCCAAGGGTCGGGGGACAAAGGGGTGAGTGCAACTAGGCAGGAGTTCCTTTGGTTCACTGAAACTGCACACAGCAAGCCTGCCCTGTTGTCTGTGGGGTCCCTGGCTAGCTAGTGGCCATGATACTGTACCAGAAGATCCATCTGAGAGCCTTCAAAGGAAGACAGGTGAAAGCTCTCTAGAAAAAAGAAGCAGACTCACTGAAAAGGAGTAGAAGACTGGAAATAATCACACTGAGGGCTGTGTGATTATTAACCCTAACTCAACAAAATAGAAACACAGAAAACAATCCAAAGAAGCAATAAAACAAAGAATGGTTCATTGAGAAAGTCAACAAGATTGATAAACCCCTATCCAAACTAATCAAAAGGCAGAGAGAAAAAACACAAATTAATGAGATCAGAATTGCCACACCAACTCCAGTGTCGTCTGTGTGACATGACATATGTCATTATGCCGGAGGGGAGCTATGTGTCCCATGGAACTAGGCTTCCTGGAGGTCAATGGCAGATGGCCCGGTATTAGCCACCACTGAGGCAAAGATGGGTTTCTCGAGTAGCTGGCTATATGGAATATGAGCTTTGCACAAATTCTTTCATAATAATGATAATCTTTATATATACAAGACAAGGATCATTCTCTTCAGGAACAGCTCTGGGATAAGGAAGCACAGTATGGGAATGTATAAGACTATAGCAGAACCTTTGTCATACACAAGGTGTATTATAAGCAAGGGAATAGATGGGCTAATGTTGATGGACAAAGACTGTTATATTATACTTTGAACTTTATGGATAGGTTTGCTAGATCCCAATCCCCATGATGTCTACTGCATAAGAAGTACTAAAATGTATAGTGCAGAGAACTGATTAGTATATTTGGTCACTAGATGAAATAAAGGTTTAGGAAGAGGAAGGGCCATGATATAGCGATAATAAGACAGAATGTTTCTATTCATAAGATGAAACCACTTGTCTGAGGTTTACATTCCCAAGGACAAGATTTTGTTTTCTAGGGATGCTTTATGTCTAACACCTGTTCCTGATAATATACTTTTCTTAAATATTGCTGATGTGACTAAAAGAAGCTTTCATATTGTGCTAACCAATGACACATGACCTTCTGATTTGTATACTTCTTTGAATACTATATAATGAAAACATGAATTCAGTAAAATCACAGCAGATTTCAACCACTCTCTTGTTTTTTGTGTCTGTCATTCGCCGAACTTGTGCCTTCATGTTACCAAGACCCTGCTTCTCCCAAGGTCTGAGTGGCTCCTCTGAGCTGGTCCATGGCACAGAATAAAAATGGAGACATAACAACAGACACTGAGGAAATTCAGATAATCATTAGGTCTTATTACAAAAGCCTATATTCCACAAACTTTGAAATGTAAAAGAAATGGACTTGTTTTTAGATAAATACTGTTTATCAAAATTAAATCAAGACCAGATGAACAATTTAAATAGACCTATAAGTCATGAGGAAATAGAAGCCATCATAAAAAACCTCCCAACAAAAAAACATCCCAGGACCTGATGGTTTTAATGCAGAATTTTATCAGAACTTCTAAGAAGAGCTGATACTTGTACTCCTTAATGGGTTTCACATAGTAGAAACAGAGGAATCATTGCCAATCTTTTTTTATAAAGCTACAGTCACCATCATTCCAAAACCACACAAAGACCCAACCAAGAAAGAGAATTACAGACCAATCTCACTCATGCACATCGATGCAAAAATTCTCAATAAAATTCTGGCAAACAGAATCCAAGAACACATCAAAAAATTAACCATTACAATCAAGTAGGCTTCATCCCAGATATGCAAAGCTGGGTCAACATATGAAAATCTATCCAGGTAAACCATCATATAAATAAACTGAGAAAAAAATATGATCATTTCATTAGATGCTGAAAAAGCATTTGACAAACTTCAACACCCCTTTATGATAAAGGTCTTGGAGAGATTAGGGATACAAGGATCATTCCTAAATATAATAAAAGCAATATACAGCAAACCAACAGCTAATATCAAATTAAATGGAGAGAAACTCAAAGCCATTCCACTAAAATCAGGAACAAGACAAGGCTGTCCACTCTCACCATATCTCTTTAATATAGTTCTTGAAGTTCTAGCAATAGCAATAAGACAACATAAGGAGATCAAGGGGATTTGAATCAGAAAGAAGAAGTCAAACTTTTGTTATTTGCAGATGATATGATAGTGTACGTTAGTGACCCCAAAAACTCTACCAAAGAACTCCTACAGCTGATAAATTTCTTCAGTGATGTGGAAGGTTACAAGATTAACTCAAAAAATCAGCCCAGCTTGCTCCTTTGGCAGCAGAGAAGACAGTACCTGAACTGGCCTTGTCCTATAGCCACACTGATGAATATCTTGCATATCACCACAGAAACTTCATCTGCCGATGGATGGAGATAGAGACAGAGACCCACATTGGAACACTGGACTGAGCTCCCAAGGTCCAAATGAGGAGCAGAAGGAGGGAGAACATGAGCAAGGAAGTTAGGACTGGGAGGAATGCGCTCACCCCCTGAGACAGTGGGGCTGATCTAATGGGAGCTTACCAAGGCCAGTTGGACTGGGACTGATGGAGCATGTGATCAAACCGAACTCTCTGAATGTGGCTTATTATGTAGATTTACTGAGAAGCCAAGGACAATGGCTCTGGGTTTTGATTCTGCATGGATGGGCTTTGTGGGAACCTAGCCTGTTTGGATGCTTACCTTCCTGGACCTGGTTGGAGGGGGGGAGGACCTTGGAATTCGCTTAGGGCAGGAACAATGATGGCTCTTTGGACTGGAGAGATGGGGGAAAGGAAGGGAGGGAGGAAGGGAGAAGGTGAAAATTTTTAATATAAATAAATAAATAAATGAAAAGACAAAAAGAGCTTCAACGGGGCCATGGGATCTGGCAGTACAGCCTGTTTCAGCTCTGGGACGAGGTGCTGAGGGCAAAGAGGCCGGTGGGAATTGCTTTGCTTCAATAGCCTGTCTGCTAAGTTCCTGGCCACGAAAGGAACTGGATCCTTTTCCGGGGACCCATCAGAGTGGTTGGTGAGTGTGCTCATGCGGCTGGAGCCCAGAAACAGAGCAGGGACATGCCCCAACCCTCTTCACTCCTGGGTTATTCAGCAGGGGCTGCTCCCCTCTGCTGGGGCCTCTCTCTCCCTAACCCATCCCAGTTTGCACCCAGAAACCTCTTCCCTTCTTCCTCTCTTCTCTGGGACCACAGGATCCACCAGTACAGCCTGTTTGGGCTCTGGGACAAGGTGCTGAGGGCAAAGGGGCCTGTGGGAATTGCTTTGCTTCAATAGCCTGTCTGCAGCAAGGTAGGCCCTCTCTTAGCAAGGTTCCTGGCCACCAAAGGAACCGGATCCTTTTCTGGGGAACCCATCAGAGTGGTTGGTGAGTATGTTCTTGACCCAAGGCAGGAGCAGGGAAACAGAGGAGGGACATTCCCCATGCCCTTGACTCCCTGGTCATTCAGCAGGGGCTTCTCCCCTCTGCTGGGGCCTCTCTCTCCCTAACCCATCCCAGTTTGCACCCAGGAACCTCTTCCCTTCTTCCTCCTTTCTTCGGGGACATGGAATCCACCAGCTCAGCCTGTTTGGGTGCTGGGATGGGGTGCTGAGGGCAACGGGGCTGGCAGGAATTGCTTTGCTTCAATAGCCTGTCTGCAGCAAGGTAGCCCCTTTGTTAACAAGGTTCCTGGCCACCAAGGGAACCAGATCCTGTTCCATAAGAACCATAGGATAGCATTTAAAGGAAGAGATGGACAGTCACCAAGGCAAGAATTCCTCCACCAATCTGAAAAACAACGCGAAAACACCAGAACCCAGAGATCAGACAACAGAAGGTCTTCAATAACCTAATCCAGAAGAAGAGGAAAAAAATTGACATTATGAAAGCGATAGAGTCCCTTAAACAACATGTAAAAAAATGCCCTTATTGATATATAACAAAAAAGTTTGAGGAAATGAATAAGTATGTAGAGGATACCCTGGGAAACCAAGAAAAAAAAACAATCAAACAGGATTGTTGAAATTGGGGCATCAGGGTTGCGTCCCCAACACCCCGGCCACCTGGCTAGCTTATGCCTGAAATAACAACACACAAACTGTATTCATTTAAACACTGCTTGGCCCATTAGCTTCAACCTCTTCTGGGCTAACTCTCGCACCTAGACTAGCCCATTTCTTATATTCTTTTTTTTTATTGGAAAAAAAAAGAAATTTCTGCCTCCTCCCCACCTCCCATTTCCCTCCCACTCCTCCCTATTCTCCTCCTCTCCCCCAACTCCTCCCCTCCCTCTCCAGCCTGAAGAGCAGTCAGGGTTCCCTGCCCTGTGGAAAGTCCATAGTCCTCCCCCTCAATCCTGGTCTAGAAAGGTGAACATCCAAACTGGGTAGGCTCCCACAAAGCCAGAACATGAAATAGGATCAAAACCCGGTGCCATGGTCCTTGGCTTCTCAGCAGCCCTCATTGTCTGCCAAATTCAGAGAGTTCTGTTTTATCCCATGCTTTTTCAGTTACAGTCCAGTTGGCCTTGGTGAGCTCCCACAGAATCAGCCCCACTGTCTCCACCGGTTGGCGCACCCCTTGGGGTCCTGACTTCTTTGCTCATATTCTCCCTCCTTCTGCTCCTCATTGAGACATTGGGAGCTCAGTCAAGTGTTCCAGTGTGGGTCTCTGTCTCTATCTCCATCCATCGCCAGATGAAGTTTCTATGGTGATATGCAAGATTTCATCAGTATTGCTATAGGATAGGGTCATTTCAGGTTCCCTATCCTCAGCTGTCCCAGGAACTAACTGGGGACATCGCCCTGGGCACCTGGGAGCCCCTCTAGATCCAAGTCTCTTGCCAACCCTAAGATGGCTCCCTTAATTAAGATGTGTGCTTCTCTGCTCCCCTAACCATCCTTCCTTTATCCCAATCATCCTGTTTCCCCAAGTTTCCCCCCACTCTCTTCTTCTCACATTTCTCTCCCCCTTCTCCACTTACCCACCCTCCCACCACACCCCCAAGATCCCAGATTTTTGCCCAGCAATCTGGTCTACTTCCCATAACCAGGAGGATAGCTATATGCATTTTTTTTTGGTTCACCATCTTATTTAGTTTCTTTAGGATATCAAATTATAGACTCACTGACCTTTATTTATCTCTAGAAACCAATTATGAGTGAGTACATCCCATGATCATCCTTTTGAGTCTGGGTTACCTCACTCAGGATAGTGTTTTCTATTTCCATCCATTTGCATGCAAATTTCGCAAAGTCATTGTTTTTTACCGCTGAGTAGTATTCTAATGTATATATATATTCCATACTTTCTTCATCCATTCTTCCATTGAAGGGCATCTAGGTTGTTTCCAGGTTCTGGCTATTACAAATAATGCTGCTATGAACATAGTTGAACAAATGTCCTTGTCATATGATCGGGCATCTCGTGGGTATATTCCCAAGAGTGGCATTGCTGGATCCATGGGTATGTTGATCCCAAATTTCCTGAGAAACTACCACACTGCTTTCCAAAGTGGTTGCACAAGTTTGCATTCCCACCAGCAATGGATGAGGGTACCTCTTTCTCCACAGCCTCTCCAGCAAAGGCTATCATTGGTGTTTTTGATTTTAGCCATTCTGACAGGTGTAAGATGATATCTCAATGTTGTTTTGATTTGCATTTCCCTGATCGCTAAGGAGGCTGAGCATGACCTTAAGTGCCTTTTGGCCATTTGAACTTCTTCTGTTGAGAATTCTCTCTTCAGATCAGTGCCCCATTTTTTAATTGGGTTAATTAGCATTGTAAAGTCTAATTTCTTGAGTTCTTTATATATTTTGGAGATCAGACCTTTGTCTGTTGCGGGGTTGGTGAAGATCTTCTCCCAGTCAGTGGGTTGCCTTTTTGTCTTAGTGACAGTGTCTTTTTGCTTTACAGAAGCTTCTCAGTTTCAGTAGGTCCCATTTATTCAATGTTGCCCTTAATGACTGTGCTGCTGGGGTTATACCTAGGAAGCGATCGCCTGTGCCCATCTGTTGTAGGGTACTTCCCACTTTCTCTTCTATCAGGTTCAGTGTGTTCAGATTGATATTGAGGTCTTTGATCCATTTGGACTTGAGTTTTGTGCATGGTGATAGACATGGGTCTATTTTCATTCTTCTACAGGTTGACATCCAGTTATGCCAGCACCATTTGTTGAAGATGCTTTCTTTCTTCCATTGTATACTTTTAGCACATTTATCGAAAATGAGGTGTTCATAGGTTTGTGGGTTAAAATCCGGGTCTTCTATATGATTGCATTGGTCGACTTCTCTATTTTTATGCCAATACCACCGTGTTTTCATTACTGTAGCTCTGTAATAGAGTTTAAAGTCAGGGATGGTAATGCCTCCAGAAGTTCCTTTATTGTATAAGATTGTTTTGCTATCCTGAGTTTTTTGTTATTCCATATAAAGTTGATTATTGTCCTTTCAAACTCAGTGAAGAATTTTAATGGGATATTGATGGGGATTGCATTGAGTCTATAAATTGCCTTTGGTAGAATTGCCATTTTTACTAAGTTGATCCTCCCAATCCACGAGCAAGGGAGATCCTTCCATTTTCTGGTATCCTCTTCAATTTCTTTCTTCAATGCCTTAAAATTCTTGTCAAATAGATCCTTCACTTCTTTGGTTAGAGTTACCCTGAGATATTTTATGCTGTTTGTGGCTATCGTGAAAGGTGACGCTTCTCTGATTTCCCTCTCTGCTTCCATATCCTTTGTGTATAGGAGGGCGACTGATTTTTTGGAGTTGATCTTGTATCCGGCCACATTACTAAAGGTGTTTATCAGTTGTAGGCGTTCTTTGGTGGAGTTTTTGGGGTCGCTTATGTACACGATCATATCATCTGCAAATAACAAAAGTTTAACTTCTTCCTTTCCAATTCGAATCACCTTGATCCACTTATGTTGTCTTATTGCTATTGCTAATACTTCAAGCAATATATTGAAGAGGTATGGAGAGAGTGGACAGCCTTGTCGTGTTCCTGATTTAAGTGGGATGGCTTTGAGTTTCTCTCCGTTTAGTTTGATGTTAGCTGTCGGTTTGCTGTAAATAGCTTTTATTATATTTAGGTATGACCCTTGTATCCCTAATCTCTCCAAGACTTTTATCATAAAGGGATGTTGAATTTTGTCAAAAGCTTCTTCAGCATTTAATGAAATGATCGTATGTTTTTTTTTCTTTCAGTTTATTTATATGATGGATTACATTGATAGATTTCCATATGTTGAACCACCCTTGCATCTCTGGGATGAAGCCTACTTGATCATAATGGATAATTTTTCTAATGTGTTCTTGGATACGGTTTGCCAGTATTTTGTTGAGGATTTTTGCGTCGATGTTCATGAGTGAGATTGGCCTGTAATTTTCTTTCTTGGTTGAGTCTTTGTGTGGTTTTGGTATCAGAGTGACTGTAGCTTCATAAAAGGAATTTGGCAACGACTCTTCTGTTTCTATATTGTGAAATACCTTAAGGAGTATAGGTATTAATTCTTCTTGGAAATTCTCTGGTAGAATTCTGCATTGAAACCAGTCTGGTCCTGTGATTTTTTTGGTAGGGAGGTTGTTGATAACAGCTTCTAATTCTTCGTGACTGACATGTCTATTTATATTGTTCACCAGGTCCTGATTTAACTTTGGTATATGGTATTTATCTAAAAGAGTGTCCATTTCTTTTACATTTTCCAGTTTTGTGGCATACAGTCTTTTGTACTAAGATCTAATGATTCTCTGAATTTCCTCTATGTCTGTGGTTATGTCTCCCTTTTCATTTCTGATCTTATTAATTTGCAAATTCTCTCTCTACCGTTTGATTAACTTGGATAGGGGTTTATCAATCTTGTTGATTTTCTCAAGGAACCAGCTTTTTGTTTCATTGATTTTTTGGATTGTTTTTCTGTGTTTCTATTTTGTTGATTTCCACCCTCAGTTTGATTATTTCCAGTCTTCTACTTTTCCTAGGTGAGTCTGCTTCTTTTTTCTAGAGTTTTCAGGTGGGCTGTTATGTCTCCAATGTATGCTTTCTCTGTTTTCTTTAAGTGGACACTAAGGGCTATGAACTTTCCCCTTAGGACTGCTTTCAAAGTGTCCCATAAGTTTGAGTAAGTTGTTTCTTTATTTTCATTGCATTCAAGGAAGACTTTAATTTCTTTCTTTATTTCTTCTTTGATCCAGGTGTGGGTCATTAGTTGACTGTTCAGATTTCATGAGTTTGTAGGCTTTCTGGGGGTAGCATTATTGTTGAATTCTAACTTTAGTCCATGGTGATCTGATTAGACAGAGTTGGTTATGGATATTTTTTTGTAACTGTGGAAGTTTGCTTTGTTACCGAGGGTGTGGTCAATTTTTGAGAAGGTTCCATGAGCTGCAGAGAAGAAGGTATATTCTTTCCTATTTGGGTGGAATGTTCTATAGATGTCTGTTAAGTCCATTTGATTCATTACCTCCATTAATTCTCTTATTTCTCTGTTAGGTTTCTGTCTGATTGACCTGTCCATTGGTGAATGAGGAGTATTGAAATCTCCTACTATTAGTGTGTGCGGTTTGATGGCAGCCTTGAGTTTTAGTAATGTTTCTTTTACGTATGTGGGTGCTTTTATATTAGGGGCATAGATATTCAGGATTGAGACCTCATCCTGATGAATTGTTCCTGTTATGAGTATAAAATGTCCCTCTCCATCTCTTCTGATTGATTTAAGTTTGAAGTCAACTTTGTTAGAAATTAGTATGGCCACACCTGCTTGTTTCTTAGGTCCATTTGCTTGATAAACCTTTCCCCATCCCTTTACTCTAAGTAGGTGCCTGTCTTTGTGGTTGAGGTGTGTTTCTTGTAAACAGCAGAATGTTGGATCCTGTTTGTGTATCCAATTTCTTAGCCTGTGCCTTTTTATAGGTGAGTTGAGTCCATTGACATTAAGGGATATTAATGACCAGTGGTTGTTAACTCTGGTCAGTTTTTTAGTCATAGAGTTTGTGTGTTTGCCTTCTTTTAGTTGCGCTGGTGAAGGGTCTCTAGATGTTTGAGTTATTGTGGTCATTTTTGGACTCCTTGGTTAGTGACTTTCCTTCTTTTACTTTCTGTAAGGCTGGATTTGTGGCTACGTATTGTTTAAATTTTTTTTTTATCCTGGAAAATTTTGTTTTCTCCATTTATAGTGAACGAAAGCTTGGCTGGGTATACTAGTCTGGGCTTGAATCCATGCTCTCTTAGCTTCTGCAGTACATCTATCCAGGACCTTCTGGCTTTCATGGTTTCCATAGAGTAGTCAGGTGTAAGTCTGATAGGTTTACCTTTATAAGTAACTTGACCTTTTTCCTTTGCAGCTCTTAATATTCTTTCTTTATTCTGTATGTTTTGTGTTCTGATTATTATATGGCGAGGAGATTTTTTTTTTTTGGTCCCTCTCTATTCGGTGTTCTTTATGCTTCTTGAACCTTCAAAGGAATATCTTTCTTTAGGCTGGGAAAGTTTTCTTCTATAATTTTGTTAAATATATTTTCTGAACCATTGAGCTGTACTTCTTCTCCTTCTTCTATCCTAATTATTCTTAGGTTTTGTCTTTTATTGTGTCCCATATTTCCTGAATGTTTTGTGATGAGAATTTGTTGGTTTTGCTGTTTTCCTTGAACAGTGTGTTAATTTTCTCTATGGTATCTTCAGTGTCTGACATTCTTTCTTCTAACTCTTGTAATCTGTTGGTAATACTTGTCTCTGTAGTTCCTGTTCGTTTACCCAGATTTTCCATCTCCAACCTTCCCTCGGTTTGTGTTTTCTTCATTACTTCCACTTCATTCTTCAGGTCTTGAACTACTTCCTTACCTGTTTGATTGCTTTTTCTTATTTCTCTTGGTTTTCTTGGGTATCTTTGAGCGATTTATTCATTTCCTCTACCTTTTTGTTTGTAACCTCTAATTGTTTATAGCAGTTTTTCTCCTCCTGTATAAGGTCTTCTATTATTTTCAAATAATTCACTTTTGAGTTGATTTCTTCTACTTCTTCTGGAGTAGGATGTACAATTCTTCTTATTTCGGGATCTCTGGGTTCTGGTAATGTCATGTTGCCTTTCAGGTTGTTGGAGGAATTCTTGCATTGGTGCCTTCCCATCTCCTCTTTCAAATGAAGCCAAGAGAGGCCTGGTGTCTTGGTCCAGTCTTTGCTGTGACTGAGTCTCTGGGTTTATCTCTTCAGTGTAGAAGCAGGGACCGTCCTGCTGAGCTTGAACTCCTCAGTACCCAAACATGGACAACCATCCAGATGGAACTCCTCAGCACCACTCTGGGTTGGTTGTGGATGCAAGCCCAATGTCTCTCCTGGCACCCGGATCTGATCTTCCTGCTGGTTGGGTGTCTCTCAAACAAAGGGGCCGACCCCTGCTTGGTGAAGGCAGGCCACCTAGACAAAGGAGCTACCACACTCCCGGATGCTCTCCCAATTCGGACTCTGTCCCAGCACCCAAACAGGCTGAGCTGGGAGATGTTGTGTGGTTCAGGAGAGGGATGGGAGTCAGAGGAAGTGGGGGAGGGCCGTGGATTCAAGCTGGGTGGGATAGGAAGATAGAGGAGGTATCAAGCAGTATAGCCCCTGCAGGCGGACCAGGAAGTGCAGGAGGCGTGAGGAACGTCTGAGTTCCCTGTCCCGGGCTGCTGCCGTGGTCAGAAACTCACTCACCCCAGTGATGTCTCTCCTGGCATCCGGATCTGATCTCCCTGCTATTGGATGTCTCGCGAACAAAGGGCCGACCTTGTTTGGTGCAGGCAGGCCACCTAGACAAAGGAGCTACTACGCTCCCGGATGCCCTCCCAACTGGACCCAGTCCCAGCGCCCAAACAGGCAGTGCTGGGAGATATTGTGTGGTTCAAACTGGGGAGGGAGTCAGAGGAAGTGGGGGAGGGCCGTGGATGCAAGCTGGGTGGGATAGGGAAGAGAGAGGAGGTATCGAGCAGTATAGCCCCTGCAGGCTGACCAGGAAGTGCAGGAGGGGTGAGGAACGTCTGAGTTCCATGTCGCGGGCTGCTGCCACAGTTAGAAACTCACCACCCCAGTGATGTCTCTCCTGGCATCCGGATCTGATATCCCTGCTGCTTGGGTGTCTCGTGAACAAAGGGCCTACCTTGCTTGGTGCAGGCTGGCCACCTAGTCAAAGGAGCTACTACCCCTCCCGGATGCCCCTCCCAATTTGGACACTGTCCCAGCGCCCAAACAGGCTGTGAGATGTGTTTCTTGTGTG
>CAWTZC010001504.1:0-14610 GCA_963919715.1 Microtus obscurus
TGGCAGCACTGATGTATTCCAAAAAGAATGTTGCATACCAAAGACATCCCACTTGCAGCTTGTTTTCATCTTAGCAAAACTGGCCTTTGGGCAAAGAATTTCCCATGCCTAAACCACTGACAAAATGCATGATGATCAGGCAGGACAAACAGGATAGAAGTAATAAGATGGCCAAATCTTGACAAGATAAGGTAAGATGATCCTGAATTTTTTCTTCTTCAGAAAATGGTCAGCTGCTCTAGTCCTTAGCCAATGTTGATTGCTTCAACAGGGCAAATGAGAATTTGCATGATTGCTTTGGTAGCCAGTTGCCTCTGTCATCTACTGCACATTTTGGAAGCTGCTTGATTGTACTGCCTGTATATTCAAGTAACATGACCTCCCTTCTCAGGCCTTGGTGCTGAATATTAGAGGGTCATAGTTACTTTCCTTCTATGATTTAGACAAGCTATTTCTAATATAAGATTTAGACATCATAGGATAGAATGATTATTGATACATTTAGCATATGTTCTTTGCTTAATATTGCTTATGTTGGTTATAATTCTAATTTTCATTTATATTTATTGCATATAATTTTATATTAGGTTTAAAACTCTTTTACTTAAACCAAAGGGGGAGGTGCAATAGGAACTCTAATGGTTAGTAGCTGTTAAGATACAAGCCCATCGTGGGCATGGCCTTGTATGCTATAAATATCACTATAAAGCATATGTACACTCTGTCTTCTGCTTTCTGGATTCAAGTCCTGTTCCCCATTTGTGCAGAAGATTGTGATCACTGAGTGTACTCATAAATAAGTGATTCTTTTTTATACTCAATACTGAGCTTGTGTTTGGTTATTTTATAACTTGCACATTCAATATATATACATATAAAGTCTAAGGAAGCTTAAAAATATACTTCTTGAAAAAAAAAGCCAGTGTTAGTTTAAGCTTCTTGGTAACCACATTTCTTTTAAGAAAGTCTATGTTTGCTGGCCAAACAGATGTATGGTTTCTTTAAAGGCAGCTATCTGTTTCATACTTGTGGCAGGGATATTTCTGGCTCTTTCATGAGGTCCTGCTACAGAGCACTTAAATGGGGTTTGTGAGCAGAGTGCCACAAGTTGCTTAATGGCAAAAGAGACCCACTGCATCACTGGATCTGGAGCCATTAGCAATGCTCACAGTGTTGTAGGTAAACAAACCCATGCAATATTGGATATGGCAGAGCCAAACAGCAAAGCAGCAACATTAGACTTAGCTTTGCTGCTTATCAAAAGTGCTCCTGTTCAAAAAACAAATACACTAAAGACAGATTCACACAGAAAAAAAAAGAAAAGAAAAAAAAAACAGTGAATGGGCAATAGTATATTTGATGAGTGTGCATAGGTCTGACAGGGAAATAGAATAAAGCATAGAAACATTCATAGGTTAAAATAATGCTTTAATGCTTTAAGTATTTTATTAATACACAAAGGGTCTAGAACATATGTTATTTTATCTTCTTTGCAATTTTTTTGGTTTTTTTTAACCGTTTTTTATTGAGAAAAGTAAAAAAAAAGTTTCTGCCTTCTCCCAGCCTCCCATTTCCCTCCCCCTCCTCCCACCTTTCTCTCCCTCCCCCCACTCCTCTCCCCCTCCCCGAACTCCGCTCCCCTTCCTTCTCCAGTCCAAAGAGCAGTCAGGGTTCCCTGACCTATGGAAAGTCCAAGGTCTTCCCCCCTCTGTCCATGTCTAGGAAGGTGAACATCCAAACTGGCTAGGCTCCCACAAAGCCAGAACATGAAGTAGGATGAAAACCCCGTGCCATTTTCCTTGACCTCTCATCAGCCTTCATTGTTCGCCATACTCAGAGAGTCCGGTTTTATCTCCTGCTTTTTCAGTCACAGACCTCCTGGCCTTGGTGAGCTCCCAATAGGTCAGCCCCACTGTCTCAATGGGTGGGTGCACCCTTCGTGGTCCTGGCATCCTTGATCATATTCTCCCTCCTTCTGTTCCTCATTGGGACCTTTGGAGCTCAGTCCAGTGCTCCAATGTGGGTCTCTGTCTCTATCTCCATCCATCACCAGATGAAGGTTCTATGGTGATATACAAGATATTCATCAGTATGGCTATAGCATAGCGACATTTCCGGTTCACTATCCTCAGCTGCATAAGAAACTAACTGGGGACATAGCCCTGGGCCCCTGGGAGCCCCTCTAGGTTCAAGTCTCTTGCCCACCCGAAGGGGGGCTCGCTTGACTGAGAATTGTGCCTCCGTGCTCCCCTGTCCATCCTTCCTTTATCACAATCATCCTGTTTTCCCAAGTTCCCTCAATCCTCCCCTTCTCATTTTTCTCTCCCCACCCCCCATTACCCCCATCCCACCATGCCCCCAAGATCCCAATTTTCTCCCTGGCAATTTTGTCTACTTCCCATAGCCAAGAGGATAATTATATGTATTTCCTTGGGTTCACCTTCTTATTTAGCTTCTTTAGGTTCACTAGGTATACACTCCGTGAGCTTTATTTATGGCTAGAAAACAATTATGAGTGAGTACATCCCATGTTCATCTTTTTGGGTCTGGGTTACCTCACTCAGGATAGTGTTTTCTATTTCCATCCATTTGCATGCAAAATTCGAGAAGTCATTTTTTTTCCGCGGAGTAGTACTCTAATGTGTACATATTCCACATTTTCTTCAACCATTCTTCCATTGAAGGGCATCTAGGTTGTTTCCAAGATCTGGCTATTACAAATAATACTGCTATGAGCATAGTTGAACAAATGCTTTTGTCATATGATAGGGCATCTCTTGGGTATATTCTAAAGAGTGGTATTGCTGGGTGCAGGGGTAGGTTGATCCCAAATTTCCTGAGAAAACGAAACAAAGTGGTTGCACAAGAGTGCATTCCCACCAGCAATGGATGATGGTACCCCTTTCTCCACAGCCTCTCCAGCAAAGGCTATCATTGGTGTTTTTGATTTTAGCTATTCTGACAGGTGTAAAATGATATCGCAAAGTTGTTTTGATTTGCATTTCCCTGATCGCTAAGGAGGTTGAGCACGACCTTAAGTGTCTTTTGGCCATTTGAACTTCTTCTCTGTTCAGTTCAGTGCCCCACTTTTTAAGTGGTTTAATTAGCATTTTAAAGTCTAGAGTTCTTGAGTTCTCTATATATTTTAGAGATGAGGCTTTTGTCTGTTGTGGGGTTGGTGAAGATCTTCTCCCAGTCAGTAGGTTACCTTTTTGTCTTAGTAACAGTGTTTTTTGCTTTACAGAAGCTTCTCAGCTTTAGTAGTTCTCATCTATTCAATGTTGCCCTTAATGTCTGTGCTGCTGGGGTTATACATAGGAAGCAATCTCTTGTGCCCATCTCTTTTAGGGTACTTCCCACTTTTTCTTCTCTCAGGTTCAGTGTGTTCAGACTGATATTGAGGTCTTTGATGCATTTGGACTTAAGTTTTGTGCATGGAGATAGATATGGTCTATTTTCATTCTTCTACAGGTTGACATCCAGTTGTGCAAGCACCATTTGTTGAAGATGCTTTCTTTCTTCCATTGTATGCTTTTAGCACCTTTATCGAAAATGAGGTGTCCATAGGTTTGTGGGTTAAAATCCAGGTCTTCTATATGATTCCATTGGTCGACTTCTCTGTTTTTATGCCAATACCACAGTGTTTTCATTACTGTAGCTCTGTAATAGAGTTTGAGGTCAGGGAAGGTAATGCCTCCAGAAGATCCTTTATTGTATAAGATTCTTTTGGCTATCCTGGGTTTTTTGTTTTTCCATACAAAATTGATTATTGTCCTCTCAAGATCTGTGAAGAATTTTGATTCTACCTTGATGGGAATTGCATTGAATCTATAAATTACCTTTGGTAGAATTGCCATTTTTACTATGTTGATCCTCACAATCCGAGAGCAAGAGAGGTCCTTCCATTTTCTAGTATCCTCTTCTTTTTCTTTCTTCAATGCCTGAAAGTTCTTGTCAAATAGATCTTTCACTTCCTTGGTTAGAGTTACCCTAAGATATTTTATGCTGTTTGTGGCTATCGTGTAAGAAGATGCTTCTCTGATTTCCATCTCTGCTTCCATATCCTTTGTGTATAAGAGGGTGACTGATTTTTTGGAGTTGATCTTGTATCCTGCCACATTACCAAAAGTGTTTATCAGCTGTAAAATTTCTTTGGTTGCGTTTTGGTGGTCACTTATGTACACTATCATGTCATCTGCAAATAAAGAAATCTTAAATTCTTCCTTTCCAATTTGAATACCCTTGATCCCCTTATGTTTCCTTATTGCTATTGTTAGAACTTCAAACACTATATTGAAGAGGTATGGCAAGAGTGGACAGCCTTGTCGTGTTCCTGAGTTTAGTGGGATGGCTTTGAGTTTCTCTCTTTCTAATTTGATGTTAGCTGTTGGCTAGCTGTATATAGCTTTTATTATATTTAGGTATAACCCTTGTATTCCTAATCTCTCCAAGACTTTTATCATTAAGGGATGTTGAATTGTGTCAAATGCTTTTTCAGCATCTAATGAAATGATCATAAAGTTTTTTTCTTTCAGATTATTTATATGATAGATTACATTGATAGATTTTCATATGTTGAACCAGCCCTGCATCTCTGGGATGAAGCCTACTTGACCATAATGGATAATTTTTCTAATGTGTTCTTGGATTCGGTTTGCCAGTATTTTGCTGAGGATTTTTGCGTCGATGTTCATGAGTGAGATTGGCCTGTAATTCTCTTTCCTGGTAGAGTCTTTGTGTGGTTTTAGTATCAGAGTAACTGTAGCTTCATAAAAGGAATTTGGTAAAGACTCTTCTGTTTCTATATTGTGAAATACCTTAAGGAGTATAGGTATTAGGTCTTCTTGGAAGTTCTGGTAGAATTTCGCATTGAAACCATCTGGTCCTGGGCTCTTTTTGGTACGTAGGTTTTTGATAACAGCTTCTAATTCTTTGCGACTAACAGGTCTATTTAGGTTTTTCACCTGGTCCTGGTTTAACTTTGGTATATGGTATTTATCTAGAAAAGTGTCCATTTCTTTTACACTTTCCAGTTTTGTGGCATACATGCTTTTGTAGTAAGATCTAATTATTTTCTGAATTTCCTCTGATTCTTTGGTTATGTCCCCCTTTTCATTTCTGATCTTATTAATTTACATATTCTCTCTCTGCTGTTTCATTAATTTGGATAGGCGTTTATCAATCTTGTTGATTTTTTCCAGGAACCAGCTTTTTGTTTCATTGATTCTTTGGAATGTTTTCTGTGTTTCTATTTTGTTGATTTCAGCCATCAGTTTGACTATTTCCAGGCTTCTACTCCTCCTAGGTGAGTCTGCTTCTTTTTTTCTAGAGCTTTCAGGAGGGCTGTTAAGTCTCCAATGTGTGCTTTCTCTGTTTTCTTTAAGTGGGCACTTAGTGCTATGAACTCTCCTCTTAGGACTGCTTTCATAGTGTCCCATAAGTTTGAGTATGTTGTTTCTTTATTTTCACTGAATTCAAGGGAGACTTTAATTTCTTTCTTTATTTCTTCCTTAATCCAGGTATGGTTCAGTAGTTGACTGTTCAGTTTCCATGAGTTTGTAGGCTTTCGATGGGTAGCATTGTTGTTGAATTCTAACTTTAATCCATGGTGATCTGATGAGACACAGGTGGTTACTAATATTTTTTTGTAACTGTGAAAGTTTGTTTTGTTACCGAGGATGTGGTCAATTTTCGAGAAGGTTCCATGAGCTGCAGAGAAGAAGGTATATTCTTTCCTATTTGGGTGGAATGTTCTATAGATGTCAGTTAAGTTCAAGTGATTCATTACCTCCTTTAATTCTCTAATTTTTCTGTTAGGTTTCTGTCTGATTGACCTGTCCATTTGGTGAGGAGGAGTGTTGTAGTCTCCTACAATTAGTGTGTGCGGTTTGATGGCTGTCTTGTGTTTTAGTAATGTTTCTTTTACGTACGTGGGTGCTTTTATATTAGGGGCATAGATATTCAGAACTGAGACTTCCTCCTGATGAATTGTTCCTGTTATGAGTATAAAATATCCCTCTTCATCTCTTCTGATTGATTTAAGTTTGAAGTCAACATTATTAGAAATTAGTATGGCCACACCTGCTTGTTTCTTAGGACCATTTGCTTGATAAGCCTTTTCCCACTTCTTTGCATTTTTTGACTGGAGAAAAATATCTGATTCCTGGGACTGATAAGCTAAACAAACACATTCATTTTAACAATAGTTTAAGTTCCACATTTGAGTCAAAGAATAATTTGCAGTGAAAAAGAACTTCTGGCTTTGTTTTCACAGATTATGGAATCCTGTGGATTTACATTAAGTTCATGTGGCTTGATGGAAGATGACTGCCCCAGCAGGTCACAACAAAACCTAAAAATATTTGCCCATCAAACAGCCAAAACAAATTTGGATAAAACTATGCACACGTTCCCCAAATTATTGTATATAATTGTTTACTTTCATTGTAAAAAGATTCTGATGTGGAAGTGTCATATATCAATCTGTTGATTTCATTGGTTTAATAAAGAAACTGCCTGGCCTCTGATAGGACAGAAAATTAGGTAGGCGGAGTAGACAGAAGAGGATTCTGAGAGAAGGAAGCTGAGTGAGGAGTCGCCATGATGTCTGCACTCCAGACAGACGCAGGCTAGAATCTCCCTGGTAAGCACACCTTGGGGTGCTACACAGATGATCAGAAATGGGTTAGGTCGATATGTAAGAGCTGGCCAATAATGGGCCAGGCAGTGATTAAATGAATACAGTTTGTGTGTTGTTATTTCGGGGCTTAAGCTAAGCCATGCGGGCGGCTGGGTGACGGGGACACAGCCCTGCCGCTCCTCTTACTACAAGATTCCTTATAAATGGTTAAGGATGATGAAGGTTAATATAGTCATCTATATTAGTCCAAATTTTAGTCATTCTAGTTATGTCTTCTAGATATGCAAAGATACATATCCCTTAAAAAAGCAAGATGTTAGGTGACAAACCACATGCATCATGGTAAAATATAAAATACTGGAAATGGGAAATTTTAAGATATAAGAATTAGTTAATAAAAGCATGAGCTAATGGGCTACAGAGTCAGGAATAAATATTAAGCCACAGATTGGATATTAATATTTTTAACATGAGTCTTATTATTTGGTCCAAACATAAAATATTCATCCATAGTCTCCAGCTCCTAGTACAGAGAATTTTGAATTGAGTCTGTATAATACCAACCATCTAACAATGCCATGCTAACTTCTATTTTTATTTTAAGAGTGTTTCTGGCCCTTGAAAAGTGACACAGACTTTAACTGCCAGCACACACTAATTTCCGTGTTCAAGTCCATCCCTGTAAACAAATTGAGATCTAGCAAAGCCAGGGAATACACAGGCAAACCCAATCTCAAAACAAAGCAAAAACAAAACCTTAGATTCACTATCCTATTACACATTCCACCTTCTAATTATGCCCTTTTCCAGGTTATTTCACTTCTTTCTTTCTTATTCCTGCCTACCCAAATATTCCTTTTACCGATATTACAAGAATGTATGCCAAAAGAACTGCCTTACACAAAGTCAGTCATCTTGACAGTATCCTGTCTCTTGTCCTTTTACAACTTCTTTCTTTCCTTTCTACCTTTTTTTCCCTGCCCCATCTTCTCTCCTTTCCCCAGTTTTCTTCCTCACATCCTTCTTTTCTCTTCTCACTCTCACCATTTTCTTTTCTCTTATTTCTTTTTCCTTTCAATCCATTACAACACAGGCTGTTAAAACATATACACTCTGATTTCCATATTCCAAATTTGGGTTTACATGACTGTGAAACCAAATGAATTACTGCAAAACCTACCCTGTGGAAGTTTCTGACAAGTTTAATCTATAATGCATAAATTACAGTTCTATAACCACCACATATGTTCCCACCACATCACTGTGCCTCTTTTAGCATTTGAATATTTTTGAGTCAAGCACTACCTACACATCTAAAGAAAAACTCAAACTCACAATTCTTGTCTTCTTGGGCCTATACTTTACATTGCTAGATTTACAGAAATGTCCTCAAAGTCATTTAACTCTGGCTTCTAGTGAATTTTCTCACAAGTGAGACAGCCTCTCTCTTAGTATTCCAGGAGGAGCTATAATCAATCTAGAAACTACGTACTCTAGTCTGTCCATCGTCAATTGGACTTTAATAATGTACTATCCCTTTATCCCCATACTAGCACTAGGCTCACAAGTTTTACATTCTTTGAGGAAATGTTTTTCTATCTATCCAAGGACTTTTGTTACCTCTTCCTATTTCCATCTCTCCAAGGTAGGATTAATGTCAATACAGTGTCCAGCAAATCTTCCCACCATTGTTTTAAAGGAAGAATATTATATAGATCATAAGCCATGCTTAGGCTATCCCTTAGACCATTCCTCACAGAACTGTTTTGCTATAAGTAATTGCACTATTTTAAAATGAAAGCCTTTCTTTTTGTTTAAACAGAAAAAGGGGAAATGATGGAGGTGGGTCTTGTATCTCATCTGTTGCTGTCATTGGTTAACTAATAAAGAAAACTGCTTGGCCTGATAGGACAGAAAATTAAGTAGTCAGAGTAAACAGAACAGAATGCTGGGAGAAAGAAAGCTGAGTAAGGCAGACGCCATGATTCTCCCACTCAAGACAGATGCAGGTTAAAATCTTTCTTGGTGAGCCAGCTTGAGGTGCTACATGGAATATTAGAAATGGGTGAGATCAATATGTAAGAGCTAGGCAGTAAGATGCTAGAGCTAATAGGCCAAGCAGTGTTTAAAAGAATACAGTTTCCATGTAATTATTTCAGGGCATAAGCTAGCTGGCAGCCAGGTGGCGGGTAGTGGCCCACCACACATAACACTATGTCACTGGTTTTAAACACCATTACATCTCTTCATGGTAGTCACTAGTTCTGCTAATTTTCACCCGGACATAAAAGCAGTCTTCTTGTTTTTAATGATTTACAACCACTTGCAAAGGAAGTTGTCTAATATATAACAAACTATAGGGATAGCACAACAGAGTATTAAAAATAAGCATATTGGTTGCTTGTGGAAGCATTTGAGATGAAGCTGATCAAAGACACCAAACTTGAGTTTTCTTTTCTTTTTTACTTTCTTTCTTTCTTTGAAACTGGTTTCTCTCTGATTTTGGAACCTCTCCTGGAACTCACTCTTGTAGACAAGGTGGACCTCAATCTCAAAATCATTCACCTGCCTCTGCCATTTGATTGGTTAGATTTAAGGTATTTTCTACTACCCTGCAACCTCTTTCTTTCCCTATTTTAATACATATCCATATGCTAATGAACTTCACACATCTATGACTCACCTTGTACCCTCATTTGTTGTCCTATGTAGACAAATCTATTTTATAATTTTTCTCATACCCAACAGCTTCTTGCTGACTGCTGTAAAGCACACATGCAAGTGACAGCATCACTATATGACTATATATAGCACTATATGATTATATATAGCACTATATGATTATATATAGCACTATATGACTATATATAGCACAAATAGTCATATATATAGCATATATGACTATATATAGCACATATAGTCATATATATATAGCATATATGACTATATATAGCACTATATATAGCACTATATGACTATATATAGCACTTTATATAGCACTATATAGCACTATATGACTATATATAGCACTATATGACTATTATATAGCATCACTATATATTAGAGTAATGAGCAATTCTTTGCATCACATATACTCTAGATATCATATATTTAACATAGAGAAAAACACACCTTGTTCCTTTGACCTAGTCAGTATACTCCCATTGAAATTAAATCCAGCTTCTTTTTTCAAAAGATTTATTTATTATACAATATTCTGCCTGCATGTATGTATCCCGGTGGGCTAGAAGAGGGTGTCAGATCTCATTATAGATGGTTATGAGCCACAATGTGGTTACTGGGAATTGAAATCTGGACCTCTGGAAGAGAAGCTCTTTTCCTATGAGCTATCTCTCCAGCACAAAATTCAGCTTCTTATTCCCTGTCACCACCTATGAGCTCTTAACAAGGGCAGTCAATAAAATTTAGTTGTCTTACAGACAAGGCTGGTCTTAAAACTCAAGTCCAAGAGGACCAAAGACGTCAACATAAAGCCAGCCATACTGAACATTATAGAAGAGAAAGTGGCAAAGTACACTTGAATACAATGCACAGCCAACCTAAATGTAATGCCAACACCTCAGAAAATATGAGAAACAATTAATAAATGGGACATCCTGAAACTGAAAATCATCTGTAAAGCAAAGGATATGGTCAACAAGAAAAAAACAAAACAAAACCAAAACAGCCTACAGAATAGGAAGAGAACTTCACTGAAACTACATCACACAGAGGTCTGATCTTTAAAACATTCAAAGAACTCAAGAAATTGGTTATCAAAAGAACATATAATCTAATGAAATAAAGAAAACATACCTAAACAGAGAACTCTAAACAGAGGTTTCTAAAATGTCTGCAAGACACTTAAGGAAATGTTCAAAACCTTTAGTCATCAGAGAAATGCAAATCAAAACAACTCTCTGATTCCATCTTACACCTATAAAATGACCAAGACCAAAAACACTGATGGCACCTTATGCTGGAGAGGTTGTTAGGAAAAGAAAGCAGTTCTGCATTGATGGTAGGAGTGCAAGCTGGTACAGCCCCTTTGGATATCAGTGTGATGATTTCTAAAAAAAGGGAAACAAGCTTCCTCAAGACCCAGGAATACCTCTTTTGGGTATATATCCAAAGGGTAATCAATCACGCCACAAGTTTTTGTGCTCAACTGTGTTCATAGTGTCATTGCTTATCAAAGCCAGAACCTGGAAACAATCTAAATTCCCCTTGACTGAAGAATTGATAAGGAAAATGCGGGACATATACACACTAAATATAAATAAATAAATAAATAAATAAATAAATAAATAATGATATCTTGAACTTTGCACGGAAATGGATGATGAAGAAAAGCATTCTTTTGAGTTAGGTAACCCAGACATAGAAAAATAATTATCATATGTACTCACTCAAAGGAGGTTATTTAATATAAAGCACCAAAACCAGCTGAGAAACCATAATACAAAGAACTTAGACAATAATGAGGACACAAAGAGCGACATATATTGATTTAATATACATAGGAAATAGAAAAAGACAAGTTATCCTGAGTAAATTGGAAGTATTGGGAACTTGGGTGAGGGTTGAAGTGGGGAGGGGTGAGGAAGGGAGAGGAGCAATGTCAAAATTTAGAGTTCAGTAAAAATCAATAAAAATAAATAAAGGAAAAATGTAATTCAATTGTTTTATGATGCTTTGCACATAGCTGAGAGTCAATTTGTTTACCTGTTATCACAGAAAAATAAACTATCAATGAGAAGAAAAGTTGTCTCACTTATGGGCTGCATGAATTTTACATGCGTTAGGAATTTGCTTTAAGGTTGTATCTACACATGGCATTCACTGGAGACGTCCCTTGGTTTGTGATAATTATTGGTGAGGGCTCGTGGCAAATATGGTGTCCTACATTTACTAATTAAAGGAGGCTCACTCACATGTCTCTTGTAACTTCCCATGCTTAAACTCCTCTCTGTTTAATAACACAAAATGTAAGATTCCTAGTTATTTTATGGGGTTTCAGATGCCAGCGTTTTTAAACAACATATTTAGACATTATGTTCTCCATTACCTGTCAGTTCTCAGTGTCTTTCCAGTGAAGAATGCCTCAACATGGATAAGACTGTACTGAAATAATATGAATTTTCATAACATCTCCCAGCCCAGCCTGTTCGGGTGCTGGGACAGTGTCCGAATTGGGAGGGCATCCAGGAGGGTAGTAGCTCCTTTGGCTAGATGGCCTGCCTGCAGCAAGCAAGGCGGGCCCGTTGTTTGCGAGACACCCAAGCAGCAGGCAGATCCGATCCAGGCACCAGGAGAGACATCATTGGGGTGAGTGAGTTTCTGATGTGGGAGTGATTTCTTATAAATAAAGAAACCACCTGAGCTCATTGATAGGACATCCCTTACATGGGTGGAGTAAACAGAACAGGATTCTGGGAGAAGGAAGCTGAGTCAGGAGTTGCCATGATGTTCCCACTCCAGAGAGACGCAGGCTAGAATCTCCCCGGTAAGCACACCTTTGGGTGCTACACACCTTATAAGAAATGGGCTAGTTCAGGTGTGAGAGCTAGCCGAGAAAAGCTAGCCAATAATGGGCCAGGCAGTGTTTAAAAGAACACAGTTTCCATGTAATTATTTTGGGGCATAAGCTAACCATGTGGGCGGCCGTGTGTGGGGACACAGCCCAGCCACTCCTCTTTCAACAAGTTTCTGACCACGGCAGCAGCCCGGGACAGGGAACTCAGACATTCCTCACCACTCCTACACTTCCTGGTCATCCTTCAGGGGCTATACTGCTCGATACCTCCTCTCTCTTCCTATCCCACCCAGCTTGCATCCACGGCACTCCCCCACTCTGTCGGATTCCCTCCTCTCTTTGAATCACATATCATCTCCCAGCTCAGCCTGTTTGGGCAGGTGCTGGGACAGGGTCTGAATTGGGAGGGCATCCGGGAGGGTAGTATCTCCTTTGTCTGGGTGGCCTGCCTACAGCAAGCAAGGCGGGCCCTTTGTTTGTGAGACACCCAAGCAGCAGGGAGATCCTATCCAGGCACCAGGAGAGACATCATTGGGGTGAGTGAGTTTCTGACCTCGGCAGCAGCCATGGACAGGGAACACAGATGTTCCTCACCTCTCCTACACTTCCTGGTCATCCTGCAGGGGCTATATGGCTTGATACCTCCTCTCTCTTCCTATCCCACCCAGCTTGCATCCACGGCCCTCCACCACTCCGTCGGACTCCCTCCCCTCTTTGAACCACATAACATCTCCCAGCTCAGCCTGTTTGGGCGGGCGCTGGGACAGGGTCCGAATTGGGAGTGCGTCCGGGGGGGTAGTAGCTCATTTGTCTAGGTGACCTGCCTTCAGCAAGCAAGGTAGGCCCTTTGCAAGCCACCCAAGCAGCAAGGAGATCGAATCTGAGAACCAGGATAGACATTGGGCTTCCATCCACAACCCACCCAGAGCAGTGCTGAGGAGATCCATCAGGACGGTCGTCCATGTTTGGGCACTGAGGAGTTCAAGCTCGGCGGGATGGTCCCTGCTTCTAAACTGAAGAGACACCCAGAGACTCAGTCACAGCAAAGACTGGACCAAGACACCAGGCCTCTCTTGGCTTCATTTGAAGGAGGAGATGGAAAGGTGCCAATGCAAGAATTCCTCCAACAACCTGAAAGGCAACATGACATCACCAGAACCCAGGGATCCCGAAATAAGAAGAACTGTACACCCTACTCCAGAAGAATTAGAAAAAATTGACTCAAAATTGAATTATTTGAAAATAATAGAAGACCTTAAATAGGAGGTGAAAAACTGCCACAAACAATTAGAGATTACAAACAAAAAGGTAGAGGAAATGAATAAATCGCTCAAAGATACCCAAGAAAACCAAGAGAAACAAGAAAATGCAATCAAACAGGTAAGGGAATGAAGGCTTAAGCCATGAACAATGCCACACCAGTTTGGAATTATTAATAGGGTAGAATTTATTTAAAGAGGTAAAACTTACAGATCACGATCCCAGACAACAGCCCTCAGTGCAACCAGGAAGGGCGTCTAGTCGCCAGCAGAGCAGGAAGTCAAGAGAGCGAGCAGAGGAAGTAGAAGCTTTTTGAATGGAGAGAAACCACGCCCCAATGGGCTGGTATCTCAGCAGCTATTGGTTGGAGGGGCGGAAAGACCTCCCGCAACAATGAAAGAGGTTCAAGTCTTGAAAAATGAAATGGAGGTAATGAAGAAAACACAAACCGTGGGAAAGTTGGAGATGGAAAATCTGGGTAAACGAACAGGAACTACAGAGACAAGTACTACCAACAGATTACAAGAGAGAGAAGAATGTCAGACACTGAAGATAACATAGAAAAAATTATCACACTGATCAAAGAAAACAGCAAAACAAACAAATTCTCATCACAAAACATTCAGGAAATTTGGGACACAATAAAAAGACCAAACATAAGAACAATTGGGATAGAAGAAAGAGAAGAAGTACAGCTCAATGATCCAGAAAATATATTTAATAAAATTATAGAAAAATTTCCCAACCTAAAGAAAGATATTCCTTTGAAGGTTCACTGAATAGACTGGACCAAAAAAAAAAAAAAAACCATCTCCTTGCCATATAATAATCAGAACACAAAACATACCGAATAAAGAAAGAATATTAAGAGCTGCAAAGGAAAAAGGTCAAGTTACTTATAAAGTAAACCTATCAGACTTACAACTGACTACTCTATGGAAACCATGAAAGCCAGAAGGTCCTGGATAGATGTACTGCAGAAGCTAAGAGAACACAGTTGTAAGCCCAGACTACTATACCCAGCCAAGCTTTCATTCACTATAAATGGAGAAAACAAAATTTTCCAGGATAAAAAACAAATTTAAACAATATGTAGCCACAAATCCAGCCTTACAGAAAGTAATAGAAGCAAAATCACAAACCAAGGAGTGCAACAATGACCACAATAACTCAA
>CAWTZC010001505.1:0-30848 GCA_963919715.1 Microtus obscurus
GAGGCATAGGAAATTAAAAGAGACAGTGTCCCAAAATAAACAGGAAAGAGAGTTCATTGGTACAGTGCCTTTTCTGCTCTGTGTGAGGCCCTAGGTTCATTTCCCAGTTACAGAAACAATAAAATAATATTTTTGTTTCTGCTTAAAACAAATTTGGCTCCTGGGAAAATTAAATAGGAAGTGTAGAGAGCCCTTTAGTGCCCCTGTGCTGTCCCTAGGAGTTCACGGATTGTGAAAATCTCATGTTGATGGAATGCACTTTTTATTACTGACTACATCTGCACATCAGTCACATTCTTGATTTTGCCACAGCCATGGATTTACTAAGTCTAAAGACATGTATCCATCATCATAAAGATCAGTTTCTTTTATCTAAAACCCTGTTGTATTCCACCTTTCTATTCCTCTGCTTCTTCCATGCCTGCTCACTAGTTGTTTTACTCTCCCTGTGGTTTGGCCTTTTCATAATGTCATGTTAGGAGAGTCATACGATATATAACCTTTTTAGTCCAGCTTCATTAAGTTAGTAGTATGCAACTGTGGTTCCTTCACGGATTTGGGTATGTTAGCAACTTGCATTTTCTTACAGCTGAATAACCTCCCACTGCCCGAGTACATCAATGTATAGTCATGCAGTCTTTTCCCGAAGGACTTGCGGGCTGCTTCTCAACATTGACAATAATGAGAACAGCTTCTCTCATCGCCTCTATGCTGGCATATATAGTATAGCAAGAAGCTCAAGAGCTGAGTCAAATGCTGAGAGCGAAGGGTGTTCAAACCCGTAAGAAGATCTCAAACTATCTTCCTATGTGTCTGCTTCATTCTGGATTCCTGGCAGCACAGAGACTGGATTCCTGTTGATGCAGGCCAACTGTACTTCACACTGTCTTATGTGAGATTTGGGTTGCACTGGTGGGTCTTCAGTACACCTGGCTGTGGCTTTAATTTGTTTCCATAATGAAGGGTCTCAATTCTCTTCAACTGCTTATATGATTATCTTGTATCTCTGTTTTCCATCTTTGTAAATATCTAGTGAGATTTTTTTCCCACTACAATCTGCATTTCTAAAAGTCAATTTTATTTTGATAAATAGAGTAACTAGATGTAAGCAATTTGATTTAAAATATGATGGAAAGGGTGAATCACAACGGTAAAGTGTGCCAAAAGTCTTCAAGGCACTGCTGTTTACCATCAAGTACTGTTTAGATTTTCTGAGTGTATGAAAAGACAGACATTCTTCATGTTATGAAATAAGATTTCTAAGGAATTATTTCTTCTCAATAGATCTATGGCTTCAGTATAATGCTCTACTAGGTCATTTGGAAAAAATTAATGTATAAGAAATTACACAAAATAAATATGTGTAAGAAGTGTATCAAATAGACAAGGAAAATGTGAACAAGAAAAACAACTACATAAAGTTCATCTTGAGATGTAATTCAAAGTTAAAGCAAACATTATCTTGTGGTATTATAATAACAATAGAAATTTGAGTCAGTAAGAGAAAACCGGGGGTCCAGAAATTGGGCTTATTTGGTCAGTAGATTAAGAAAAGTAAAAAGAGCAACTCAATAAACCAACATTTTACACTATCCACAAAAATTAACCATAGTGACTTGAAACTATATGTGTAAAACAAGAGAACATAGTCCTCTTAAAAAAAGTAGTCCAAACTCTTTATGGCCTTTGAGTATTCATTCATCTTTTAGATACAACATCAAAACATAATCCATGAAATTGACAATTTCTACTTTCTCAAAATCAAGGGCTGCTGTTTTTCTAAAGTTATTGAAAAGCAATTACAAGGGTTGCAAAAATATCTGATAAAGTGGGTTGTATTAAAAATGTAGCATCCTTTGGATATATACCCAAAAGTGGTTTACTGGGTCTTGAGGAAGGATGCTTAACCATGCCACATGGATACGTGCTCAGCTACGTTCATAGCAGCATTGTTTTCATAGCCAGAACCTGGAAACAACCTAAATGCCCCTCAACCAAAGAATGGGTAAGGAAAATGTGGTACATGTACACAATGGAGTACTACACAGCAGAAAAAAAAACAACATATTGAATTTTGTAGGCAAATGGATGGAGCTAGAAAACATTATTTTGAGTGAGGTAACCCAGTCTCAGAAAGACAATTATCACATGTAATCACCCATAAGTAGTTTTTAAACATAAATCAAAGAAAACCAGCCCACAAATCACAATCCCAGAGAACCTAGACAACAATTAGGAGCTAAGAAAGACATACATAGATCTAATCTACACGGAAATAGAAAAAGACAAGATCTCCTGAGTAAATTGAGAGCATGGGGACTCCGGGGGGAGTGTTGAAGGGGAGTGGAGAGGCAGGGAGGGGAGCAGAGAAAAATGTAGAGCTCAATAAAAATCAATAAAAAAATGTAGCAATTCCTTTCAAAATTCAATTAGAAAACAAAGTCAATAAAATGTGGAAATTTGAGAGTAGAAGATGTATGCAGGGTTTTATTAATCATTAATACCAAATAGTAGTTACAAAATGAACATAGTAATTAAAATAACAAAATATACTCCCAGGTGTTGACAACTAGGCCAATTAACTTCAAATCTATTCCTGAGAGTAAAAGAAATCATGGCAGAGAACAACTTTATAGACTTAATATGTAAGCATGTATGTACTGTGGGAGGCAATCACTGATAATACAGATTTATCTAATGGATGCTACTATATCTATCATAAAATATTCTTTACAACATTTGTAGATGTGTCCTTTTATATAGCTAACAACTAGAAATTACCTAAGCTTCTACCAATAGATGAATGATGATATGAGGTGTGATATATCTTTATTATGAAATACTACTAAGAAATGAAAATAAACTATTACTTGCTATAATGTAGACTACACATGGCTGTGCCAAGCAAATTGGAAAGATCAATCATAGTTTATCAATAAATGAATACTGAACTCTAGAATATTCAGGTCATGTATGACAGAAAGCAAATGAGACTAGGGGATGCCATTGATATTTTGAGGATTTTCATGGGGTTTTGAAAGCTTTTGTTTTGTGCACACACACAAAATTAAATCACAATAGATTTGTAAGAAAATGAATGAGACTATAAATTATGTAGCCAGATATAACCCAGATCCAGAAAGATAAATTGCATGTTTTTTCTCATATGATGATCTGAGATACTATTATTTTTACAAATATACATGTGTGTGAGTAAAGTAGATCATGAATCTAGAGAGTAGATGCTGAGAGAAGAAAAAAGAAGCGATCTTAAGGGAGAGATGGCAGCAGAGAGGACAACAGAATTCACACGACTTAAAATCTGAATAAGGAATTCTGGACCACAAAGGAGACTAGTAAAAAAGAACTCAGCAAAATGAGATGAGCAGAGGATAGAGTTCCACAAATGTGGAGATTTGTGAAAATGCCATAATTATATCCACCACTTTGCATCCTAATTTAAAAAATAATGAAGAACAAACCATGTGTGGTGGAGTTGTATTTGTATTCTTAGATGATCTCACAGAAAAAATCTCACTTCAAACAATATTCCAAACTCTACTTTAAACATGATAATTGAGTTGTTTCGATTGTAGTTCAGCTAAGTGAAGAAGGAGAATATGATAATAAAAGCCCCAAAGTGGTATTGTATATTATGATTGAAGAAATAAATTACATATCAGGTGACCATGCAATCACTGGTACTATGGAAGTCCAGCTGTGTTCATCTTCTCTAAGCACCCCCTACCTGACATAAACATTATGATGCTCACCTTTTTCATCAGTTGGTATAATGCAAAAGCAGATACATTTTATGCCATTTACAATGCTATGACATTTTAACTTTATTGTAACTTCTTATTTATGCAATATGCAATGCATCTGCCAAACTGTTAGTAAACTTTCATGCAAACCCAATTATTTTATAACTAAGGAGTTGGACACAGACTTTTCTTTTCATATTGCACATCAATCATATTTCTTCTTTATGGAAAGACTACTTGAAAAAAGAATGTACTGGAAGGCCTGCAGCTATTATTCGATTAGGGTCATTCTCTCATTATAATACTGCTTACCATCCATATCCCTTATGTTTTAGAGTATATTACTTCTAAATTCTAAATACAACAGCACAGAGTTTTAAAAACTTGGTGAACTTTTTGTGTTTGTTGACTTTGGGTTTCTATAATGAAATAGCAACACCAACAAAGACGCGCTCATTGGGCAAAGGGAGATGTATTGTTCTCCATTTCAGAGCTTCAGTTTCCACGACTGGATGGGACCTGAGAGGAGGGTGGCCAGTGTCTTGGCCTTTTAGCAAAGGTGATAACACATCATGCTGGTGGCAGGTGTAGAGCATGTGATCATAGAGTAATAAATTGCAGACAGAGCAAGGCTTCATCCATTATGGTAGCCCTACTATCACAACTGCCATGGAGTAACAAGAAAAATGCTTAACATCCTCCACGATTAAAGGACTCAAAGACTCTCTAAAGTCCACCAATTCCCAGTTGTGCTTCTTAATGGACTCTTGAGTTATCAAAAACACATTCACTAGTGGTACCCTTGTCTTTACAAATTCTTCCAGTGTCAAGGTGAACAATAATCATCTCTTTGATGCGCTAAAATCCCACCACTCAAATCATCTTTTCTGTCACATTCTCTTTTTCCTTTTTTTTTTTTTTTTGGTTTTTCGAGACAGGGTTTCTCTGTGGTTTTGGAGCCTGTCCTGGAACTAGCTCCTGTAGACCAGGCTGGTCTCGAACTCACAGAGATCCGCCTACCTCTGCCTCCCAAGTGCTGGGATTAAAGGCGTGCGCCACCACCACCCGGCTTCTGTCACATTCTTTATCTAAGATAATACTTTTGTTGAGCTGTTTGTTACTTGGACTTTTCTTTGTAAAAGACTAGCAGTTCTAACCAGCATTCCATGAAGAACAGAAGCACCGAAGCATCCTGTTTAATCTTAGCCCTCTCCCTTTGGCATTGTGCTTAACTTAGGTGTCCCAGCTATCCTGGATTGTTTTGAATGCTTTTTGATTGTAATAAGGGCCAAGGACTCCAGCTCTCCTTCCCACTGATCTTCTGAAGAGGCAGGCTGGTCCTTGCTTCTTCCTTTTCTTCTTCCTCTTTCTGTCTCTCTCTATATATTTCTCGTTTTCTCTTCCCTTCCCCAATAAACTTTCTTTCCATGTAAAAAATTAAGAATCAAGGAATCATTTATATATACATGCATACACATATAAATCACTCTCAATTTTATTCATAGAGTAAAGGTCTCTCTGTTCACAGATAGAGCTATGTTGATTACACTACTTGCTTCTGGGATGTTCTCTTTGTTACAAGTTCTGGAACTAAAGCAGGCTACAGTGGAACTTACATGGGGTCTGTGGATCTGAAATCTGGTCCTATGTTTGCATGGCAAGCTCTTTAATCACCAAGCCAGATCCTAAGTTTAGGAAAGCTTCTTTAAGGCACCCATTAACTTAATTAACACAGTCTCTTAAATGAGTAGCCAGTGTTGAAGGGTATGGTTTTATTCCAAACACATAGGAACTGAGGCCTTTGTCTATCTAGTAGATAATACTGTCTACATTTCTTTAAAATTGACACTGCCTCCACTACTGTATTCACCATTAGGAAGACCAGTTAGCTTTTGCCTTAAAACATTTTCATCCAGTCTTTAATATTGGAGACTTAGCCAGCAATGTGCTAATGATATAGGAGATTCACAGAGATTAATATTGGGCTACACATAAGACAAAACAGAGAATGAATTCTCCAAAATGAAAACAAAAGGAAAAACAAAAATATCAGTCGATCCCTTTCCATCCATCTGTGATTCCATAAGCCATTGTCAAATGTATTCTCATTAACCCAAAACTTTCCCTAGATAAATAGACCTTACAAAGACTCAGAATGACCCTCAGAGAAACTCGCTCTCTCGGTCACACATTAGATCAATGATCCAGAAAGTCAAAGGTTTGTTTTTTTGTCATTTGATTGATAAGAACAATTTTCTCAGCATTTTCAACTGTCCTGATGTTTTGTTATTTGGCTTTTTAAACACACACACAGAGATAAACACACACACACACACACAAAGAGAGAGAGAGAGAGAGGAGAGAGAGAGAATTTTCTTTTCTTAAAGAAAACCAACCAACTGTTTTCTTATCTGATCAAAGAAATCACCATACTTTCCATACAACCCCATCTTCTAAAGGTCTGGGTTATTTATTGACCCGCAAAAATCGCAGTTCAGAGGCAGCATCTGGCTGCTCGATGAAGTCTTACATTTTGTACAATTTTCCACCTGGACTCACCAGAAAATACAAATCTGGACTTGATATAAATGTCAACCATTCCTTTATGTCAGATTAATTTATGTCCAAATTTGGTGAAGTTGTTAGGCTCCCATGTTCCTCTAGATTAGCTAGCTGTCTCATCACCTAAACCCTTCTACCATTCCAGTGTGGAGCCTGGGGTCAGCTTACAACTCCATGTGAGAAGCACCACACAAGAAAAACGAAGAAGCACATGCTTCTTATATTTTTTTTCTACCAGCCCCCCCTTATACTAACCTATGTACATAGGTCCCACAATCCCACAGGCCTCTTGTTAAGTCTATCTGAATAGGGAAGCAGAAAGTACAGCATGATATCTGACTACTGGTTCAGAATCTGAATTCAGGTGATGTGTCAGACACATGATTCATTGGGTTAAAATGAACACAAAGGTTCTTGCCGTGGTGCTCTGTAGAATGAACTTTATCAAACCAGACCAACATCTTCCAGAGAGTAGCAATGTGTGTACCTTTTCCCTCTGCTCTGCATGTAACACACACAATGCAGCCACCAGAGCCAATTGGTACTGACTTTATGTGCAGTGCTGTGATAAAGCATTTGTCCCATCCTCCTGTTCCTAATTTTCCCTGCTATTTTAAGACTCTGACATATTCCTAACTGTACCTTGTTCATCACAGGTCCCTGAGCCTTCTTGTCAGTACAACACTGGGAAGGCTGTCTGGTTCTGCAGAATTGTCTGTGCATACTTGGAGGGAGGAGGGAGAATTGAGAAAAGAAATTGACAAGAGACAACAGGTAGAGCTGTGAGGGAGAGAACATGCAGTAAATACTGTGATCTGCCCCAAGTTTACTATTTAATTATATACCCCAATCCAAAAGGGGGAGGGGGACAAAAGACTTCCTTGCCATGATACAAAGAACAAAGAAAGGAATTTCCTCCACACATCTCCAAACATTAAGTAACCACACCTTGAGTCAAAACATCCTTTATGCTAGGCAAGACATCCTGTAGCCACACCTTAGTTCAAACCTCCTGTCATTATAACCTTGAAGGAGCAGAGATAGATCTGAACTCTCTGACCTTTAGTCAAGGTGAAACAGATCCACTTCTGTGGGCCTCCACAGAATGCCTTCCCAATGTTCTGGCTTTTTCAGTGTAAGGGCTTAGGGCTCTGAAGTGTCTCAGTCTCTGCGCAATGTCTATTTTTGTATCTCTGTATTTGTTTCTATGTACTGCAAGAAAATTTCTGTTGGGGGTTGAGTGATGCATTAATCTTTCTATCTAGAGAACTTCCCCATAATTCTCTAAGTCATATAGTGACAAAGTGTGTCTCAGCTTCTCTTTACCCATGACTGCCTTGATTTCCTCTTCATTACTCATGGGCAATCTTGATAGACATCAGATTCTGAGATGACGTTTGCCTATTTTTAGTACTTAACAAAATACCCTGCAACATGGTTCTGTCTTTTCATGGTTGTTGAGAGAAATATAATTTATTATATTTTCCTATGGGCACAACTGTCATTTATTTCTATGGAATCTATGATTTTCCCTGACTCTTTAACTTGTAGGGATTTGTCTAAGATGATCTTGATATGGATTTCTTTCAAATTTTGCATTTGCTGTTTTTCAGCCTTCAGAAACATGATGATCATATTCTTTGCCTGATCAGTTATTTATTTGAACAACCTCCCTTGTGTATTTGTAAGGCTTTCCCCTGTATTTTCCTTAGTATATGTTGTGTAATGATTTATTCTGAAATTGAAATATTGTATCCTGCAGGGAAGTTCTTAAGCCTGAAGGTAAACAACCCAGAAAAATCATCAGAAAGTCCCTGAAAGTAACCTAATTTCCTAGGCTCCCGCTTCTCAGAGTAAACAAGTCAAACTGCAAAGAAGACTCTGAGACCAGAACTGCTGCTCAGAAGAAGCAGAAGCCAGCCAAGCCCGAGTCACTTTGTAAGGAGATTCTCCAACCTGTTGAGATTCCTGAAGCCTGTCCCATGTATTCCAGGTTCTTTTGTGTGCTTCGTTATCCATGCTGGGAGGGTTTTGGTTATCAAGCTGTCTGTGAGTCATTTCTACTCCTGCAAGTAACCTTTCACCCATATTCATGTGCGCAATGCAATAAAACTTACTTGCTCACCAAGTTGGACTTGGTAGTATATACTTTGGTTTGTGGTAGGGTCCCTTTGTGGAGTCAGTAGACACGTGTGAAATCTTCTCACAAAAGTTTTGTCGCAGATCATGTAATTCAGATTGAAAGGCCATTCTTATTTTAGTAGAGCATACTGATTATTCCTTCTGTGCCTTTCAATTGTGTCATAATTACAAATGTTTATCCTTTTGGAGTGGCCAGCTAGCTCATAGCTCTGTTTTTTCCATGCATGCAGATAGTAATCTGGCTATTTGTAGGGATTAATTTTGCTTGAAGTGTGGTTATTTTGAAAACCATGTCACATTCCACTAGGGAGAAGTGATAGGTGTTGCCTGATGGATAGATACTTGAAGGCGTAAGCCACGAACAATGCCACACCAGTTTGGAATTATTATTAATAGGGTAGTATTTATTTAAAGAGGAAAAACTTACAGATCATGATCCCAGACAACAGCCCTCTGCGCAACCAGGAAGGGGGTCTAGTTGCCAGAGGAGCAGGAAGTCAAGAGAGCGAGCAGAGGAAGTAGAAGCTTTTTGAAGGGAGAGAAACTCCGCCCCAATGGGCTGGTATCTCAGCAGCTATTGGTTGGAGGGGCGGAAAGACCTCCAGCAACACCTCCTTCTTTTGTTTAAGTAAGAGAGTTCTAAACCTACTACAAAATTATATACAATAAGTACAAATATCCTATTTTAACTAGCTTAAGACTTGTATAATAAATAACTTGGCCAAGTCATGAGAGAAAAGTAACTATAGTTATATAGTCTTCAACCCCATCGAAGATCCGAGAAGGGAAATAATGTTACCTGGGTAATTAGGAAGTTCAGTAAAACAACTTCCAAAACATGCAACAAATCACAGAGACAACTAGCAACCTGGGCAATCACCCAAAGTGACGTTTGCAGCGTTGAAGCAACCAACTTTGGCTAAGGCCTAACATAACTGACATACCATTTTCAAAGGCAAGCAACTTTTCAAAACTATCTTACCCTGTCTTGGCAGGATATGACAGTCCTGTTTTATCCATTGATGCACGCTCTGTATCTCTGTCAGTGGTTGAGGTATGGGCATTTCTTTGCCCCAAGGCCAGTTCTGTCAAAAAGAAAGGCTCCAGGTACAGTGTCTTTGGTGCTCAACATTCTCTCGGGAATAGAGCGGTGTTGCCAGGAGCAATTGTGTCTCACTACCACAAAACTCTGAGTTAGATTAAAGGCCATTTTCTACAGCTCTTTGAAGAGGTTGAAGATCATCTATCTATACTGAGTATAATCACTATATATCTAAAGAACCTGATTAGTCTAATTATAAATGGCAAACTTAGATGACTATTAATCTATATAATTCTAAATATCTATCTAACTTAAAGACTAAGACAATAAACATCTGTGGAACAAATGAGGATAATGACCTCCAAATATAAACAATGTACAAATATACATTGCAATATGGTAAATATATATCAATACACAAACAATATATAAGCATCTTAATCAGAGGTAGAAATGTACACTGCAATATGGTAAATATATACAATATATATTGATACAATATATGTCAATACATAAAAAATATTTTAAACAGAGGTAGAAACATGCATGCATACAATAGTCAATATAATTTAACTTTGTATCAATATACAAGAATCAATACCAATATGTTTGTCTAAAAATTGTAACTCACAATTACAAATCTATTATCCCATCATCCCTCTTTTTTTTCTTTCAAAATGATCCCTGAGCTTATAAAATTCCTCCCCCAACCTCCCAACCCCTAAATGATGTCCCTAAACTTAGGGGCAAACTTTACTGGGAGAGGGGACGTCGTCCTCTAGAATTACTTCCAGCTGTCATGTGGGTGACGTTCTTTCTGGGGGATCCTGTGAAAGTAAAATGATGGTTAAATTTCAAGATCAATGTCTTTTAAAATTGCAAATAGTCTCTGAGTATTTTGTGGAGGTCTGGCCAGAATGTTGTACAAGATGTGTACCATTTCAGCTAACCAAGTTGGGATCTTCTTGTGCAGCTGGTACCCAAAACAGGTCTTGTAGTAGCGCTATCAGTATCATGACGTCATATCAACCAGGTAGAGTTGTTGTTGTGGGGCCCCATCTCCTTCCTGGAAACTTCAAATGTCACTTCAGAAAAGACTCATTGTTTATTGTAAAAAACTTAAACATTAATCATATAGACATATATAGGCATATATATATATATATATATTCAATGAAAGGCATGATAGATATATTCAATGAGAGGTATGATAGGTATGAAGAAAAGCAAAGATGTTTTCTAAACTCATATTTCTTTCTGTCCCATATCACGGCTCTTGACATGAAACAGAAACTCCAGAAACTCTGGGTTTTTCTCTTACTAACAGGCTTGGAATTGGAGAGGGACTGAACCAGAGTCCAACTTCAAAACCAGCTCTATAAATTTAGAAATATGGTTTAATATATTTTACTTACCCATTCAGTTTTCTTGATATTTCCTATTGGGCAGGTATATATCCATCTGTCAGTATCCAAATATCCAGGGTCCCTTGAATTTTTCAAAGGTGAGTGTTTTCCTGTGGAGATAAGAACAGAACCCTGCCCCCATTCTGTATGTTTTTCTTACCACCTGTATGAATATCATTGTGGATGAGTTGTCATTTCTCCTTTCCAATAGGTTTCTCCTCTTCAAATCGAAACTTTATTAATTTTGATGGTATCCACAATTTTTCTTCTCCTGTGGAAACAAGAGCAAAACCCCTTCCCCAACGTAGCACATCTCCTGGCTTCCATTGAGAGGTCAGCACATCTTTGAAATAAATCGGTTGATTTAGTTCAGCAGACTTTTCCATTATCCAATGTCTTTCTGCTGCTGTCTTTCCTTTCTCATTAGCGTTAAGAAAATTTAAGGTTAATAAAGCATTATGTAATCTATTTCTGGGGGTGTTTTCGGTCTTTTTCTGTTCAGCATATCCTTTATAGTACGATTTGATCTTCCTATAACTGCCTGACCTATAGGATTATTTGGTATACCTGTAATGTGTTTTATATTATAATAATCAAAAAAGCGTTTCATTTTCTTAGATACATATGCTGGACCATTATCTGTCTTTATTTGTGCAGGTATACCCATGATGGCCATAACTTCCAATAAATGTGTGATTACTGAATCTGCCTTTTCTGAGCTCAGGGCAGTAGCCCCATTGAAAACCTGAATACGTGTCTATGGTGTGGTGTACATATTTTAATTTACCAAACTCCATAAAGTGGAACACATCCATCTGCCAGATTTCATTTCTCTTAGTACCCTTTGGGTTACTCCCTGCAGGCAACGGTGTTTGATTATAGAAAGAACAAGTAGGACATCTCTTTATAATGTCCTTAGCTTGTTGCCAAGTAATGGAAAATTCTTTCTTTAGGCCTTTACTATTGACATGATGCTTTTTATGAAATTCTGAGGCCTGCAACACGCTTCCAATCAATAATTGATGAATCTCAGCGTTGCCTTGTGCTAGAGGACCAGGCAGACCTGTATGGGACCGGATGTGTGTTATGTACATCGGACAAAGCCTGTTCCTGATTATGTCTTGTACCTGGATAAACAATGAAGTCAACTCTGTGTCATCTGGTATAAATTCAGCGGTTTCAATATGCAAGATAACTCTTTCTGCATATTGTGAATCTGTAACTATTAAGAGGTTCTTTAAAATCCCTTAGCACCATAAGAATGGCATATAATTCTGCCTTCTGGACAGAATTATAAGGGCTTTGTTCCACCTTACTCAATTCATCTGACTTGTAACCTGCTTTCCCTGATTTATTTGCATCAGTATAGAACATGCGGGCTCCAGTTATTGGAGCATCACGTACAATTTTAGGAAGAATCCAAGAAGTTCTTTTTATGAGGTTAAGTCTACCACTTTTGGGATAGTTGCTATTAATTTCTCCCAAAAAATTAGCACAAGCTCTTTGCCATGGTTCATTGTCTTCCCATAACTTTTTTATTTCTTCAGTAGTAAAAGGCACTATAATTTCTGCTGGGTTTATACCTGCTAGTTGACAAAGTCTCAGCTTACCTTTTATAATTAATTCAGAGACTTTTACCACATAAGTTTTTAATTTTTTACTCGGTTTATTAGGTATAAATATCCACTCTAAAATAATATCTTCCCTCTGCATTAGAATCCCTGTAGGAGAGATTCTGGAAGGCAATATGACTAGGATGCAGCTAAGATTTGGGTTCACCCTATCCACATGTGCTTCCTGTAATTTTTCCTCAATCATTGTCAGTTCCTTTTCTGCTTCAGCTGTCAGTTTTCTTGGACTATTCAAATCCTTATCACCATCTAAGGTTTTGTTTAAATGAACTATTAGATCAGGTGTTATCCCAACAGCTGGTCGTAGACTGGAAATGTCTCCCAACAATGTTTGGAAGTCAATAAGAGTCTTTAACCGGTCTCTCCTAATTTGTGCCTTTTGCATTTTAAATTTCTCTAACTCTATTCTGTAACCTAGATAATTAATAAAATTTCCTCTTTGAATCTTTTCAGGGGCAATTTGTAATCCCCACCTAGGCAAGACTTTCTTTACTTCTTCAAACATCCTTTCTAAAGTATCTTTATTTGAATCTGATAATAAGATATCATCTATGTAATGATAAATTATGGACTTGGGAAATTGTTTACGAATTATTTCCAATGGCTTACTTACAAAATATTGGCACAATGTAGGACTATTGAGCACACCCTGTGGGAGGACAGTCCATTGATATCTCCTATTAGGCTGAGAATTATTATAAGTAGGCACCGTGAAGGCAAATTTTTCTCTATCCTTTTTTGTAATGGTATAGTGAAAAAGCAATCTTTCAAATCAATAACTATAAGAGGCCATCCTTTTGGTAATAGAGAAGGCAAATGAATTCCAGATTGTAGTGGGCCCATAGGTTGAATTACTTTGTTGACAGCTCCTAGATCTGTCACCATTCTCCATTTACCAGATTTTTTTTTACAACAAACACAGGAGAATTCCAAGGGCTGGTTGATTCTTCAATATGGTGAGCATCTAGTTGCTCTTGCACCAGCTGTTCCAATGCCTGCAATTTATCTTCAGCTAGAGGCCACTGTTTGATCCATATTGGCTTCTCAGTTAGCCATTTTAAAGGTAGGGCTGTTGGTACCTCTAAAGGTTTGGTATTTGGTATATGTTCTTGTACAGCCTGAATGGCTGGTGACCTTTTTCCATAATACCTCATCATATCTTTCCCAGAATTATGAGTTCCTGGAACTGCAGGAATGTTAATCTGGGTATTCCATTGCTGTAACAGGTCACAGCCCCATAAATTTATTGCAATATTGGCTATATATGGCCTTAGTCTTCCTATTTGCCCTTCAGGCCCTATGCATTCAACCCATCTTGTGCTTTGTTTTACACGAGATAGGGTTCCAATTCCCAGGAACTGAACATCTACCTCTTGAAGAGGCCAATTTGGATGCCAAGATTCTGGGGTAATAATACTTACATCCGCACCTGTGTCTAATAAGCCTTCAATAAAAGTGCCATTTATACAGACTTTTAGCTTTGGTCTTTGGTCGTTAATAGAAGTCTGCCAAAATATACGTTTACTCTGTCCTACTGAATCTCCTGACCTGCATGAGTTTCTAGTAAAGATAGTATGGTTCTTGAGAGTACCATAATCTTCCTAAATGATAGAATATTCAAAAGAATACTAAAACATAGTAACCAGTAAATTAAGTTATCCTCATAGTCATATAAATTTTGCATGATTAGACCCATTGTATTGGTAGCCCAAACAGTGAAATTCATGCTGGAAACAAAAACTGCCATTTTACCTATTATCCAGCTAGCCTCTAACTCACCGAAATCCGCCTGTCTCTGCTTCCCGAGTGCTGGGATTAAAGGCGTGCACCACCACCGCCTGGCTGGCCTCGAACTCACCGAGATCCGCCTGCCTCTGCCTCCCAAGTGCTGGGATTAAAGGCGTATGCCACCATCACCTGGCCAGCCTCAGAGATCATCCCACCTCTCTGGATATTATGGGCCTTAAGGCTGAGTGTATCTCGGACTCGGCACTGGGGCCTAAGTCACGAACTAAACAAAAAATAGTGTACATGGAACCATAAACCCAGAATCCAGGGGTAGAGAAGAGTAACCTGGAAGTTGTGTATGCCTTCACGTGACAGAGTCACCCTGAGGGGTTGCAGCCTCCACAACCGGCAACTGTGTGATCTGGTTCGCACCACTTAAGAGCTGTACTTGCAAGGTTGATTTTAAAATGACTCAGAAAAGAGTAAACCACACAGGCAGAGACTACGCGGACCTGTGGAGTTTAAATCCACGTGGGGAGGCAGAGGATAGGGTGCGTGGGGACTTGAAGTCAATCAGAGGTGTCTAAAAAAATATAAAGAACTGCAGCAAGAAAAGCCAGTGCGTGATAATTTAAATTAAACTGCTGGCTCCATGCACAAGGCACAAGCTACAAGGCTGCCGCAAGGCACAAGCCACAGGGCCGCAAAGCGCAAGCCGCGGCTGAGGAAGTGAGGGCTCGCTCGCGCCAAGCCGAACTCGCAGGGGGTGGGGGGTCCTAAAAGCCAAACGTCCGGGCGCCAAGTGAAGGCGTAAGCCACAAACAATGCCACACCAGTTTGGAATTATTATTAATAGGATAGTATTTATTTAAAGAGGAAAAACTTACAGATCACGATCCCAGACAACAGCCCTCTGCACAACCAGGAAGGGAGTCTAGTCGCCAGCGGAGCAGGAAGTCAAGAGAGCGAGCGGAGGAAGTAAAAGCTTTTTGAAGGGAGAGAAACTCCGCCCCAATGGGCTGGTATCTCAGCAGCTATTGGTTGGAGGGGCCGAAAGACCTCCCGCAACAGATACTTTTGTTCTTTTTTTGACCTTCATTGTTGGCAGAGTTGACAGAAATTCTTATGAATGTTGAGCTTAGATTGGAGCCAAAGCCTTCCACCAGATTTCCACCAGTACTATCAGGACTTGAAGGAGCATCTTTGGTGTGTTTGATAGCCCAGCATGGCTTTGGTGGTTACTCTTTATTGCCCAATGGATTTAAAATTTAGGACATGTAACTCTGTGAATGTCTGTCATTTTGTTTATAAATATGTATAATGAAGGGAGAAAACCAAGTCTGAGCATGTGTGGTTCCATTACATGATCTGTGATCCTGGACTGAATAGAAAGTAAAAAGAGAAAATGAATCAAGTATCAGCATCCTTCTCTCTTTCTCTGCTTCCCGGCTGCACAGACATGGGACCAGCAACCTCATCTCACATAACCTCTGTCATGTACTATTTATCATGACACGCTCAAACAATGTGTCAGAATGAATCCATCTTACCTTAATTTGCACTTGTCTGATATTTTGTCACATAGAAAGTAACTAATACATGTGCAGTCCTCGCAAGGCAGTGGTGGTACACGCTTTTAATCCCAGCACTTTCGAGGCAGAGGCAGGCAGATCACTGTGAATTCAAGGCCAGCCTGGTCTACAAGAGCTAGTTCCAGGACAGGTTCCAAAGCTACAGAGAAATTCTGTCTGAAAAAACAATAAAATAAAAATAAAATAAAATACATGTGCAATTCTTATTGGGACTGGGTGATAGTCAAAGTCCTGACTTTTCTCAAGCTTTCCCTGACATTAAGCCAGCAGATAGAGAAAGGGATGCTTGCTAATTGTGAATGATGATAGATGTCCTTGCTTCTTACATGGCCCCCAATGTGTCTGGGAAATAATTGTAACCACATAGAAAAAGATAAAACTCTGTGTACCCTATCAGACCTTTTCTCTGAACATCACCATAAAGAAGGAAGGTGAGTTTTCAAGTTCCTCAATACAGTTTCACAGGGGTGGATGCCTACCATTTGTTTAAATGGGCTTGAATGAACCTGTGATTTCTTTGGTAGCGTTTACATAGATTAGAGTCCTGATGGTACAGTATTTTTGTCTGTCTTGACTAGGTTGGAAGGCTTTGACTGGTACTCTTAACTGTCTACCACCATTGCTATTTTTAGCTTGATGATTCAGCTTCAAAATGGGAATGAATACATAAAACAAAACAAAACAAAAATATCAGAGGAGTTAGTTACTACCATACTGTTTCTTCATCCCCAAATCCCTGAGCTTATCTGTTTTTTTTTCTCTTCACCTTTAAGAGCCTGCATATGTTTGCTTATACATAACGTCAAGATGTATAGCAGTAATGAGCCCATGGCTAAAGGGAAAGGCCTTTCCTTCCTCTCAAAAGAATAAGAACAGCATATGAACTAATATAACATGACTAGATTTATATCAATAATTTCTTCCAGATTTTCTCAAAGGAAATTAACAGTGTTGTGCCGGAGAATCAATGTTTAGGACTCATGGAGTATGTGTTTGCATTTTTCCCAGGCTGTGCACCTGGTGCACTAACTCTAGTTTTTGGACAAACCATGAAAAGAACGTACTGCAATTTCTGTTCGAAAGTTGCCAGAGCTTAAGTAACAGAAAAGGGGAAATTGGTATCCAGCAGTGACACCTATTTAAATTCCTTCCTTAATTACACATTTCTCCCAGACGCGAGTGGAATCTGCACAGAGTCACTCTCAGACCATTACCAGACGCGAGTGGAATCTGCACAGAGTCACTCTCAGACCATTACCAGACGCGAGTGGAATCTGCACAGAGTCACTCTCAGACCATTACCAGACGCGAGTGGAATCTGCACAGAGTCACTCTCAGACCATTACCAGACGCGAGTGGAATCTGCACAGAGTCACTCTCAGACCATTACCAGACGCGAGTGGAATCTGCACAGAGTCACTCTCAGACCATTCCACACTGATTCCAATTTTATCCTCTCACACTCACAATCCACACAGAGTTGCTCATGGTTCTCCCCAAAAGTAATGAAGATAACATTTTGTCCTTTTTTGTTTTCTATGTTTGTATATCCATGACTACCTAGATTCCAAGGCAAAGTCAACGGCTATGATTTACTCAGAAGATAAGACTCAATTATTGGCAGTTGAAAGGCATACTGACAAGGGACCCAACACATTATAAAAGAGGAAGTTAAGTGGAAAGATAATAGCAGGTGGGCACATACCTTCTCAGCAAAATCATCACAATGGAGACATAAAGAATAATAATGGTAATTGTACAAATAGTATTAAGGATGGTATGTTTATTGAACAATGAAAAGTATGTCCTCCTGAATTATGAAATTTAATTCTTCCCTTAGGGACCAAGTAGATAGAAAACAGTTATAGTTCTCTGCACATCCTTCTCTGTTTATTATTAACTTATTTTAATTCCATATTGTTCCCTAAATGTTTATCTCAGGCTCTTTGTTTCCATGGGCTGATATTGCTGAAGGATACACATTGTTTGTAGGTCTGTTCCTTATAGATAACCTGTCTGTACTTGAACCCTATATCAATCTAGGGCTAGCTAGTTTTATGTTTTTGTTTCCACACAATGGTGATTATACATCACCATTTGATGATTAGTTCCAAGAGTCAACATTCACAGGTATAATATTTTTGGGATAAAGTAAGTTGATTTTTATTATGTCTTTATGTGTAAACCAGACTTTATAAATGGGAATTTTCTAAACAGGACCTGAATAGACATATTTGTGTAGAAGTAATGTCTAACATGATGGAGATTGAAAGGCATCTAGGAGAATTCTCTGCTATTGTATCTGGGTAGCTAAGAGTTAGGAAGGAACGTCCTTCAGCTTAGACTAAGACAGAAAGGGTCAGCTGAAAGATTTGAACTACAATGCTCTGAGAAAATAAGCATCTTAAAAAGATTAATCTTTCAAGGCTATCTGTAGAGAATGCATCTGAGGAAGAGGGCAGTGTCATTCCAGTTCTGCAAAACTGATGTGAACATCTTGATGCATTTTTTTTCTGTAGGTGCACCTATTGCATTTGATAAAATCAAGCTAAATTTTCAAATAGCGTGTGAAGGTTTAAGAACTCTTTGTTCATTGCAAATAGCACCTGCGATCAGAAGATTAATTTCTAGCAACTCCGTATATAGTATTGTAATGTGTTCTTCTGAAATACAATTTTATATTATATCACTGGAGGGGAACGGATTGAACTCAATTATTGCATTCTCTAACCTATTACTGAAATATTAAGGCACAACAAAGACACCTTTCTCATCTAATTACCTAATCTCCAGCTGCTGAGACATTGCTGAGCCTCAGTTTTGTGCTAATATTGGTAAAAAAAGGTCTCTTTCTCATATATATATATATATATATATATATATATGTATGTATGTATATGTGTGTGTGTATGCTTGTGATATCAGAGATAAGAAACTTATGAGAGAACAAATAGTAATCAGAAATCTCTGATCATTGCACACACTTAACAGGAATAAACTGGTTAAGAAATGAAGAATAGGAATTGAAAGCTTCAACTCTTTATAGTGAGCATGGGTGGTTTTTTGTGGGTCTATTTGTAGTGGTGGTTTGTTGTTGGTCCATCCATCATGGCGATGGCGGCAGTCAGGGGCTTCTGAGTGGCTGCAAGGGACCAGTGATTTGCACACTGCCACTGGTCTGTACAGAAACCAGAACTCAGCAGAATCTTCCATGTAATACATTTTGCAGTGCCTGAGTAGCAATTGCCATGTTGAAGAAAAAAAAAATGCCGGTGCATATTTGCAGATCAGTTTTTCTAATGTGGCAAATTTCATAGAATGGCACACAGCTTAGATGTGTTCATAAATATGAATAAAGAAATTAAGGAAAGGGAAAGTCAAAGAGGCACAGGAGGAGTGGAAATGAAGGCTGGATACAACTCAAACACAGACTCTCTTGGGATTGCCAGTTGTTCATATACTAATGTCTCATCACTCAGTGGCTGTAGTCTTTATAAATTATAGACCACATTTCTTCAATGTCCCTCTGTCCTTTCCATTTCATTAAAAACAGCCAGCAATTCTAAACATGAACTATAAGTGACAAGTTATGAGGATATGAAAATTAAGTTCAAAGAAATTATGTCTATGAGAAATGTTTAGGGTTAATGACTTAAAAAACCACTCCTGGGGAGTCTTTTGTTTAGAATGTAATGTTTTCCTTCTTTTGAAAAGAGGACCACATATGCCAAATTGTGTTAGGTATAGAGTCAACCAACAGATGATAGTTTCCTAGCTTTGTAACTCTCTCTCTATTGATAAGCAGTCATTACTTTTATATAAATGAAATTTCCCTTCTTTACTCTTTATGTGAATGGATGTTTGAGAATTAAAATTTTTAATTAATTTTAGCATTATGACTATAAATCACCAATTTTCAAACTTCTGATCTACCCATGGTATGGATTTTATACTACATTCAATCAATTGATCCATATTCTTTCATATCCTCTGTATTTCCAGATATGAGAAGCAATTGGATTATTTTGTACTTTTCCTTCTTAGATGTGAGCCAGGCTTTCTCAAAGGTGGCTGCCTTTACTTTTATGGCAAATGATGACTAGAAGTCAATACCTGGGCTCAAGTAGGCTGACCATTCCTGGACTGTTGTTATGGTGCCAAATGAGGGCTGATGCTTTCCCTTCACCTCCATTTTTTTTCTCATATTGGTCTAGAGCCATAAGTGCATTTTGGTGTGCAACCTTTGATGGACGCATGTTCAATGGTAAGTTTATTTGACATTATGACAGAGATGAAAACTTTGCCTCTTATGTCAGTGTATGGAACAAACACATATTGACATCAATGAGGTCACATTGCTGGTAGTCATATCTATATGGCACATGCAATTTTATTCCATAGACACTTAACAATGATTGTAAAATATATGTTATGAGCCTGAGTATTTACTATGGCATCTGATTGTAATCTTGGATTATACATATGCTACTTAGAAAAGGAAAAATGCTCACACTGAATAAGTGTGTTCTGTTAGATCATTGGCAGTTTTGGCTGTCTTATGTTTTCCACATCTCTGGATTGCATAAAGAAACCATGTATGATACTGCCCCACACCATGCAAGTTTGTGTTACACATCCTCACTGAACAGTACATTTCTAAAAATATATCCTAATGCTCTTGGACACAGGGTTGTATCTTTTCTATAAGAGTGAAAAATCAGGTTCTGAGGTTATTGATAAAGTAATCCCACTTATCCCACAGATTCAGCACACAGGTTTCTATCTCTAAGACACAAGTACAGCTATAAGAGTCCATGGGGTTTTGTTTTTGATCCCTTCTGGCAGCCTCTCCACTTTAGACCTAGGGAATATACACAGAGAGTGGATGATCTTGGTACCATGGGTACCTAGTAGCTACAAAGACAACTCCTAGAATCAAGAGCAGTGATGAGTTCTAATGGTCATTACTACCTTTTAATTCCAAGTCAGCACATCATGAGGCATCTACAGACAAGAAAAGACTCCATTATGTGGCCACCTGGCTATAGTAACCTTTATTTCATGGAATTCATTTTCCCATCAGTTTCCTGTTACAGTAGGACACAGGGAAATTCTTACATAATAAGGAAGAAGAAAGATATTGGCAGTTTCTCAATTGCTTTTGCCAATCTTCTATCTCACTTATTTGCAACTAACAGCCTCTGAGTCACAGAATCCCAATGTCTTAGAGTTTCCTTCATCTATAATACATTTGTGTCAAATTCATTTACTTAGAATTGTGACAAAAGTCCCTGAACTAAAAGAAACTCATCGCCACAGTCAGAAACAACAATGGCAGATATATGCTTCTGTCTGTCCTCATGGAATTGTGTCTCACGTAGCAGAGCTCAGGCGTGTTTATCTGAAGTTCCCTTCAGACTTGTTTCCTATGGATTCTGCTATCCAGCATGGGGCCATGGAGTATGGAGAGAAACATACTGAAGGACACAGCATTGTAAGATAATCCTTAAAGCCTTCCCTTTTAGAGACCCTACTGGCTATGGGACTGTCACTGAGAGCTGAAGACCATACACAGTAGTAGATAGCTGGTACTATAGCCTTTGAGTGAAAACTATGTCAAAATCAAGTTGTCTCTTCCTGGAGTTTCAAGGACAGAACAATGAGAGATAGGGTCAAATTTCAAAGAAATTTCCAAGTTTAGTAATTTTAAAAGAAACTGTTCCATACCAGGGCACTACAGAGATCCGTGCACATGCTAGGTATCAACAAGGCAGCTCATTCACATGGCAGCTGGGAATTGCATAGTCAGGTTGAAGACGCATCTCCCATCAGGCTGGGACACACATACAGCAAAGTGTCAGATTCCAAGGCTTCACCTCAGGTCCACAGAAGTCTTGCTTTCTTGTCCTTTATCTGTTGGAGAATTGAGGTAATGCAATTTGTAATGGAATCTATAAATACCACATTCTCTAGAATCAAGTTGTCAATCACTAGTTAAAAGGTTAAATTCCCATTATCAGCAGCAGCTCAGTTAAACTGCTCGGACCCCTGGGGCTGTTAATTTCAGATAGTGGACTGTTTCTGGTCTTTTATAATTAAGTGCTGATATTTTTCTTTATTGTGATATTATTATTATCCCTGTTAAGGCTACGATATAATGCTGGCCATTCAGAACTACCTAAAGAAAGAAAATGTATCAAAGATTCTTAGGGGCAATGGGATATTTCGATGCATCACTCTTAATTAAAGATTCACTCAAGTTTTTATCTTTGATTGATGGTTTACCAAATATCTTTAACCTTTTAGTATTTTTTTAAAAGCCTAACATCATCATTTTTCATCGTAGAACATGGTTGTGGGATAAATGTACAAAGCAATTATCCTAAAAGGCCACATTAGGAAGAGATGGTCAGACTATAACTAGAGGTTGAGATCCTGATAATATAAAAATGAACTCAAGTGAAATGAATACACACACACAAAGAGAAAATGGGTTACTCTTGCTTCAAGGTTTCTTCAATGCAGCCTATCACAAACATAGACAGTCACTTATGGAAATCAAAAATTTTTCTTTGGAGTAACAACCAAACTCATTTTTGATCATCTGTTGTGGTACAAGAATATGTCTTGGACCCCCCGCCCCGCCTTGAACCACAAAACAGCTCCCAGCTCAGCCCGTTTGGGCGCTGGGACAGGGTCCGAATTAGGAGGGCAGCCAGGAGGGTAGTAGCTCCTTTGTCTAGGTGGCCTGCCTGCCCTGCGGCAGCGTGGTCGGCCGGCCCTTTGTTCGCGAGACACCCAAGCAGCACGGAGACCAGATCCCGGTACCAGAAGAGACATCACCAGGGTGGGTGAGTTTCTGACTGCGGCAGCAGCCCGGGACAGGGAACTCAGACGTTCCTCAATCCTCCTGCACTCCTTGGTCAGTCTGCAGGGGCTATACTGCCCGATACTTCCTCTCTATTCATATCCCACCCAGCTTGCATCCACGACCCTCCCCCACCTCCTCTGACCCCCCGCCCCCGCCTTGAACCAAAAACAGCTCCCAGCTCAGCCTGTTTGGGCGCTGGGACAGGGTCCGAATTGGGAGGGCAGCCAGGAGGGTAGTAGCTCCTTTGTCTAGGTGGCCTGCCTGCCCTGCGGCAGCAAGGTCGGCCGGCCCTTTGTTCGGGAGACACCCAAGCAGCAGGGAGATCAGATCCGGGTGCCAGGAGAGACATCACTGGGCAGACCAAGCTCAGCAGGACGGACCTTGCTTCCACACTGAAGAGATACACCCAGAGGCTCAGTCACAGCAAAAACTGGACCAAGACACCAGGCCTCTCTTGGCTTCATTTGAAAGAGGAGATGGGAAGGCGCCAATGCAAGAATTCCTCCAACAACCTGAAAGGCAACATGACATCACCAGAACCCAGGGATCCCGAAATAAGAAGAATTGTACACCCTACTCCAGAAGAAGTAGAAGAAATCGACCCAAAAGTGAATTTTTTGAAAATAATAGAAGACCTTAAACAGGAGGTGAAAAACTGCCATAAACAATTAGAGATTACAAACAAAAAGGTAGAGGAAATGAATAAATCGCTCAAAGATACCCAAGAAAACCAAGAGAAACAAGAAAATGCAATCAAACAGGTAAGGGAAATGGTTCAAGACCTGAAGAACGAAATGGAAGTAATGAAGAAAACACAAACCGAGGGAAGGTTGGAGATGGAAAATCTGGGTAAACGAACAGGAACTACAGAGACAAGTACTACCAACAGATTACAAGAGTTAGAAGAAAGAATGTCAGACACTGAAGATACCATAGAGAAAATTAACACACTGATCAAAGAAAACAGCAAAACCAACAAATTCTCATCACAAAACATTCAGGAAATATGGGACACAATAAAAAGACCAAACCTAAGAATAATTGGGATACAAGAAGGAGAAGAAGTACAGCTCAATGGTTCAGAAAATATATTTAATAAAATTATAGAAGAAAACTTTCCCAGCCTAAAGAAAGATATTCCTTTGAAGGTTCAAGAAGCATACAGAACACCGAATAGACTGGACCAGAAAAAAACATCTCCTCGCCACATAATAATCAGAACACAAAACATCCAGAATAAAGAAAGAATATTAAGAGCTGCAAAGGAAAAAGGTCAAGTTACTTATAAAGGTAAACCTATCAGACTTACTCCTGACTACTCTATGGAAACCATGAAAGCCAGAAGGTCCTGGATAGATGTACTGCAGAAGCTAAGAGAACATGGATGCAAGCCCAGACTACTATACCCAGCCAAGCTTTCGTTCACTATAAATGGAGAAAACAAAATTTTCCAGGATAAAAACAAATTTAAACAATACGTAGCCACAAATCCAGCCTTACAGAAAGTAATAGAAGGAAAATCACAAACCAAGGAGACCAACAATGACCACAATAACTCAAACTTCTAGACACCCTTTACCAGCGCAACTAAAAGAAAGCAAACACACAAACCCTATGACTAAAAAAGTGACCAGAGTTAGCAACCACTGGTCATTAATATCCCTTAATGTCAATGGACTCAACTCACCTATAAAAAGACACAGGCTAAGAGATTGGATACGCAAACAGGATCCAACATTCTGCTGTTTACAAGAAACACACCTCAACCACAAAGATAGGCACCTACTTAGAGTAAAGGGATGGGAAAAGGTTTATCAAGCAAATGGACCTAAGAAACAAGCAGGTGTGGCCATACTAATTTCTAACAAAGTTGACTTCAAACTTAAATCAATCAGAAGAGATGGAGAGGGATATTTTATACTCATAACAGGAACAATTGATCAGGATGAGGTCTCAATCCTGAATATCTATGCCCCTAATATAAAAGCACCCACATATGTAAAAGAAACATTACTAAAACTCAAAGACGCCATCAAACCGCACACACTAATAGTGGGAGATCTCAACACGCCTCTTTCACCAATGGACAGGTCAATCAGACAGAAACCTAACAGAGAAATAAGAGAATTAATGGAGGTATTGAACCAAATGGACTTAACAGACATCTATAGAACATTCCACCCAAATAGGAAAGAATATACCTTCTTCTCTGCAGCTCATGGAACCTTCTCGAAAATTGACCACATCCTCGGTAACAAAGCAAACTTCCACAGTTACAAAAAAATATCCATAACCACCTGTGTCTTATCAGATCACCACGGACTAAAGTTAGAATTCAACAACAGTGCTACCCCCAGAAAGCCTGCAAACTCATGGAAACTGAATAGTCAACTATTGACCCACACCTGGATTAAAGAAGAAATAAAGAAAGAAATTAAAGTCTTCCTTGAATTCAATGAAAATAAAGAATCAACATACTCAAACTTATGGGACACTTTGAAAGCAGTCCTAAGGGGAAAGTTCATAGCCCTTAGTGCCCACTTAAAGAAAACAGAGAAAGCATACATTGGAGACTTAACAGCCCACCTGAAAGCTCTAGAAAAAAAAGAAGCAGACTCACCTAGGAGGAGTAGAAGACTGGAAATAGTCAAACTGAGGGCTGAAATCAACAAAATAGAAACACAGAAAACAATCCAAAGAATCAATGAAACAAAAAGCTGGTTCCTGGAGAAAATCAACAAAATTGATAAACCCCTATCCAAACTAATCAAACGGCAGAGAGAGAATCTGCAAATTAATAAGATCAGAAATGAAAAGGGGGACATAACCACAGACATAGAGGAAATTCAGAGAATCATTAGATCTTACTACAAAAGCCTGTATGCCACAAAACTGGAAAATGTAAAAAGAAATGGACACTTTTTTAGATAAATACCATATACCAAAGTTAAATCAGGACCAGGTGAGCAATCTAAATAGACCTGTCAGTCGCGAAGATTTAGAAGCTGTTATCAAAAACCTCCCCTACCAAAAAAAGCCCAGGACCAGACGGTTTCAATGCGGAATTCTACCAGAATTTCCAAGAAGACCTAATACCTATACTCCTTAAGGTATTTCACAATATAGAAACAGAAGAGTCATTGCCAAATTCCTTTTATGAAGCTACCATCACTCTGATACCAAAACCACACAAAGACTCAACCAAGAAAGAGAATTACAGGCCAATCTCACTCATGAACATCGACGCAAAAATCCTCAACAAAATACTGGCGAACCGTATCCAAGAATACATTAGAAACATTATCCATTATGATCAAGTAGGCTTCATCCCAGAGATGCAAGGCTGGTTTAACATACGAAAATCTATCAATGTAATCCATCATATAAATAAACTGAAAGAAAAAAACCATATGATCATTTCATTAGATGCTGAAAAAAGCTTTTGACAAAATTCAACATCCCTTTATGATAAAAGTCTTGGAGAGATTAGGGATACAAGGGTCATACTTAAATATAATAAAAGCTATTTACAGCAAACCGACAGCTAACATCAAATTAAACGGAGAGAAACTCAAAGCCATCCCACTTAAATCAGGAACACGACAAGGCTGTCCACTCTCTCCATACCTCTTCAATATAGTGCTTGAAGTTTTAGCAATAGCAATAAGACAACATAAGGGGATCAAGGGGATTCGAATTGGAAAGGAAGAAGTTAAACTTTCGTTATTTGCAGATGATATGATAGTCTACATAAGCGACCCCAAAAACTCCACCAAAGAACTCCTACAGCTGATAAACACCTTTAGTAATGTGGCCGGATACAAGATCAACTCCAAAAAATCAGTCGCCCTCCTATACACAAAGGATATGGAAGCAGAGAGGGAAATCAGAGAAGCATCACCTTTCACGATAGCCACAAACAGCATAAAATATCTCGGGGTAACTCTAACCAAAGAAGTGAAGGATCTATTTGACAAGAACTTTAAGGCATTGAAGAAAGAAATTGAAGAAGATACCAGAAAATGGAAGGATCTCCCTTGCTCTTGGATTGGGAGGATCAACATAGTAAAAATGGCATTCCTACCAAAGGCAATTTATAGATTCAATGCAATCCCCATCAAGATCCCATTAAAATTCTTCACTGATCTTGAAAGGACAATAATCAACTTTATATGGAATAACAAAAAACCCAGGATAGCCAAAACAATCTTGTACAATAAAGGTACTTCTGGAGGCATTACCATCCCTGACTTTAAACTCTACTATAGAGCTACAGTAATGAAAACAGTGTGGTATTGGCATAAAAATAGAGAAGTCGACCAATGGAATCGTGTAGAAGACCCGGATCTTAACCCACAAACCTATGAACACCTCATTTTCGATAAAGGTGCTAAAAGTATACAATGGAAGAAAGAAAGCATCTTCAACAAATGGTGCTGGCACAACTGGATGTCAACCTGTAGAAGAAAGAAAATTGACCCATATCTATCACCATGCACAAAACTCAAGTCCAAATGGATCAAAGACCTCAATATCAATCTGAACACACTGAACCTGATAGAAGAGAAAGTGGGAAGTACCCTACAACAGATGGGCACAGGCGATCGCTTCCTAGGTATAACCCCAGCAGCACAGTCATTAAGGGCAACATTGAATAAATGGGACCTACTGAAACTGAGAAGCTTCTGTAAAGCAAAAGACACTGTCACTAAGACAAAAAGGGAACCCACTGACTGGGAGAAGATCTTCACCAACCCCGCAACAGACAAAGGTCTGATCTCCAAAATATATAAAGAACTCAAGAAACTAGACTTTAAAATGCTAATTAACCCAATTAAAAAATGGGGCACTGAGCTGAAGAGAGAATTCTCAACAGAAGAAGTTCAAATGGCCAAAAGGCACTTAAGGTCATGCTCAGCCTCCTTAGCGATCAGGGAAATGCAAATCAAAACAACATTGAGATATCACCTTACACCTGTCAGAATGGCTAAAATCAAAAACACTAATGATAACCTTTGCTGGAGAGGCTGTGGAGAAAGGGGTACCCTCATCCATTGCTGGTGGGAATGCAAACTTGTGCAACCACTTTGGAAAGCAGTGTGGCGGTTTCTCAGGAAATTTGGGATCAACCTACCCATGGACCCAGCAATGCCACTCTTGGGAATATACCCACGAGATGCCCGATCATATGACAAGGACATTTGTTCAACTATGTTCATAGCAGCATTATTTGTAATAGCCGGAACCTGGAAACAACCTAGATGCCCTTCAATGGAAGAATGGATGAAGAAAGTATGGAATATATATACATTAGAATACTACTCAGCGGTAAAAAACAATGACTTCGCGAATTTTGCATGCAAATGGATGGAAATAGAAAACACTATCCTGAGTGAGGTAACCCAGACCCAAAAGGATGAACATGGGATGTACTCACTCATAATTGGTTTCTAGAGATAAATAAAGGTCAGTGAGTCTATAATTTGATATCCTAAAGAAACTAAATAAGAAGGTGAACCGAAAGAAAAACATATAGCTATCCTCCTGGTTATGGGAAGTAGACCAGATTGCCGGGCAAAAATTTGGGATCTTGGGGGTGTGGTGGGAGGGGGGGTGAGGGGAGAAGGGGAGAGAAATGTGAGAAGGGGAGGATGGGGGGGGAACCTGGGGAAACGGGATGTTTGGGATAAAGGAAGGTTGGTTAGGGGAGCAGAGAAGCACACATCTTAATTAAGGGAGCCATCTTAGAATAGAAAAAAAATAATAAAATAAAAAAAAAAACAGTTTCCAATAGAGAGAGCTTAAAGCTGCCTAACAGGTACTCAAACAGGTAAAATATAAATCAACAGGTAAAGTATACAATAATCAACAAACACAGTATATTAATTATAATGCAGCTATGGCAAGTGTGCATATTAAATATAAAACTTATTCTACAACATTTTTATAAAAAAATGCTGTTTATGGCAAAATCTTCTCAAGTTTTCCCAATTAAGATATTAAACTCTTAATTTAAACCAGTAGCCTGTCTGGTACAAAAGGGCAGGATAAAAGCTAAAAAATGGCTTGATCCCCAGATGATTATTGCTACAATTCACACAACTGTATTTTGCTAATGTTATAGCAAAAAAAAATCCCTTAAAGGATTTTATGTTAAATTTTACAAATGGCTCTTCCAATGGAGGAACTGCATATATGGCTAATAATAATAAAAAAAATATTATGGAGCATAATAAGGCTCCTTGTAAGCAGCTTATGAAACTTGCAAGTAGATCCAGATGCAAACGGATCTGACATGATAACACCAAGCTGACCTTTGCTAGGGCAAGGTGGAAAAGCCCTTGCAATGCATTATGAAAAAACCCGACCTATATATATTTGGGGTCGAGGATATGTTTATGCTTTCTTCACAGAAAGAAAATAAAAGCTGGACCTGATGTCGAGGCTGCGCTGCGGACACAGAGGAGTTCCTGAGGCGATTGCAGAGAGGTCCTTAGTCTGGCTTTTCCTGCCCCCAAGGAGAGGAGTCCCTGATAACAGAACCTGCTGCTCCACTCTACAGGGTGTCAATTCTGCCTCCTGAGTCCAGGGAGACCCGGCTGAGATAATGCCAGGATGTGCTTCAGATAGCTGAATCCAGCTCACCTCACCCAGGAATCCCACCGGCCCTGAAGCACAAGTGCTAAACTGCTTCTGCAGCTTGAACTCTGGTCTGCTTTGGAGCTGAGATGCAGACTGGACATCAGACTGTTTTAATCTTTGGGACACAGAACTCATTTTAATTAAAATACTAACCTCTTCACTTAAGAAGGGGAAAGATTGGGGTTCCTGTGACTGTTGCTCAGAGTCTGGAAATGGTGGTATTTGACAACAATGTATGTCATTGTACTCTTACTGAAATTGATCTAATGATATTTGTAACTGCTTATAGATGTTGGGAAAGGTTTGACACATGCTGTAAAGTGTTTGGGTTTAATGCATATGTTAAGAATTTTAGATTTTGATCCCTTTTTCACCTCCTTAATTGATGGCAGGCAAGCACACGTAACTTTTTGTGGAGTAGGCATTTAGGAAGGAGGACATACCATGGGCCAGACTAAAAGGTGAATACTGGGTTTGGAAGGTGCCCCTTTCTTCTTGTCTGGAGATGGAGTTATTGGTGCCAAAATTATATCATATCTTTTGTTTAAGGAGCACCTCACAGATTTTTCATTAATGATAGATACAGGGGCCCAATGACGGGAGTTAGTGTGGATCCTCACCTAAATTTCAAACCATACAGAGGCCGTACAGGCCGGCTCAACATGGCATGGTTTTTAGGTACGAGGGCGCTCTCCACATAGCCTAAGACAGGGTGCCCTGTGATCTGCTTACTTTAATCCTACTAGATACCTTTTATTTGAGAAGCTCCAAGAAACTAATGCTACTCATAAGACACCCCTCTGTTCCCAGGAGAGGTAAATTGCTTCACCAGTCGAGAGGAGGGTCTCTCCTTGTCCCAGTCCCTTCTCCTTTAGATCTGACACCATGGTTGACTCTGTCTTGGTGCCCTCCACCTATAACTACTTGCCTTTATATAAGAAAGGAGGAATATGTTGGGAGCCGTTTCCCCCCCTAAAGATTGTTACAGAAACCATCACCTTTGGGAGCCTGCAGGGAACCCCAAACCCATAACTATGTTAAGAATAGTCCTATTGGCAAAACCTGCCCCACACCCAATTAGCTATTTGCTAATTGCTAACGAACCTAATCTGATAGCGGAACTGCCTTAAATTCCAGCTATCCAGGGAACTTGGTGTGGCAACTCCTGACTTCTTGGCCTACCTGACCGGATGTAGGTTACGTGACTGGGACCACGCGGCCAGATTCCATGCTCCTGTGCCCTGCTCCCCAAGCCCTCATTCAGGGGGTATATAAGTTGTTACCCTGTCCCTAATAAACGGAGGCTTTGACAAAAAAAAAAAAAAAAAAAAAAAAAGAAACCAATGGAAACATATAAAGCTAAATGTACTCTTTTCTAAGTATATTTCAACAACAGTGCAGTTTTCTTTCTCATTTTCTGTTCATTTGTTCATCATTAAATAAAAGTATATTATTTTGAAAAAAAAAA
>CAWTZC010001506.1:0-26279 GCA_963919715.1 Microtus obscurus
AAAATGTAATTTACAGATGTTATTAATGTTGATTTATTACATCAAAGAACCACAGACATTCCTAGATGAGGCCTGCAAGGCTCTGCTGCCAAGTGTTATGCCAAGTTGATGGCACAGTTAGAGTTATCTGAAAGAAGGGGATCTCAACTGAGAAAATGCTTCCATAATGTCTGGGCTACTTTCTCTCCACGCTGGGAGAGAAAACTGGCATTAGATGATATTGAGGGGTGGGGGGAAGGATGAAAACCTAATTTATTATAAACTCTTAGAATTCTATAATGGTGACCTAAGCAAGTATGATTAATAATTAGGGATTTATTTGGAGCCTGAATAATATAAATCTGGCAATAATTCAGAGGGGGACTGGGATACAAATCCCTTCAAACTATAATCTATCCCCCCTGGAAGATGCCCTGGGGCAATGGAAGTACAGAACCTGTGGGTGCACCCAATGAATGTCTGGTCTCACTTGAGGCCTACACCACCCTGAGTCTCATTCCTGAAACTGCATGGATGACCAGGAATCAGAAGGTGTATTCCCACAGACCTATAATAGAAAAAAATTCAATAAAATTATTTTTAACAATGTTCTTATATACTCATAGATTAATGTCTACCCTAAATATTCATTTAGGAGGCCACCACCAGCAGCTGATAGAAGCAGATGCAGAAACCCACAGGCAAACATTAGACCCACAGAGAGAACCCAAATTAAAGAACTGCATTGGATCCGTCCTCTTGAACCCCAAGAAAGAGAAAGAATAAGAAAAGGAAGAGACAGAGGGCTCGAGGATACCAGAACTGGAACGGTTTTCAACTAAGTAGGGATCATAAGGTCCCACAGAGACTGAAGCAGCAATTATAGAGTTGCATGGCATTTGTGCTAGGTCCTCCATAAGTGTGTTATGGTATTAGCTTGATACTGTTCTGGGACCTTTAGCTTGGCACTGGGAGTGTCTCTGAGTTTTTGTCTGCTCTTGAAACCCTTCTCCTACGTATTGTCACACTGTGCCTTGATATAAGGGTAGTGCCTAGTTTATCAATCTTGTTATGTAGAGTTAGTGGATATTCTGAGATGTCTGCACATTTCTAAAGAGAAATAAGTGTGATGATGGAACAGTCATGTATATACACACAGAGAACAGTAATTACTAATTATTCAAGTCAAATGGATTAAAGACCTCAGAATAATTGATGTAGATTGTTTTTTCTGGGTTTTGTTTGTTTGTTTGTTTTTGAGACACGGTTTTCTGTGGTTTTGGAGCCTGTCCTGGAATCCACTCCCTTCTTGTAGACCAGGCTGGTCTCGAACTCACAGAGATCTGCCTGCCTCTGCCTCCCATGCTGGGATTAAAGGCGGCGCCACCACCGCCTGGGCTTCAGACTTTCTACATGCAAACAAACAAACAAACAAAATTCTCCCCAGCCCTTTCACAGCCTTCAAGAAAACATAACCATTATCACCGTAAATTGGGACCTATCTGAAAACCGAACCGTTTTGGGCTTTGCTTTTCTGTTATAAGTCAAAGATGAGTGCTTATCTGAACTTTTCTATCCCACCCCCAAGAAATGTCTGAGTTATTATAAGTTACAAGAGTCCTGATTATATGTGTTTCTGGTATCATTCGGAATCAACTTTTGCAAGTGTGACTTGATTTCTAAGTGTGAACTAGCTACAGATGGGGAAGATGCTATGAGGACCTGGAAAATTTGGCATATGTTCAAGTGAAGCCCAACATAGAAGGGCTCAGTCAAGACCCAGAAGACACAAAGGGCTCCCCACACTGCTCTGTCTAGATGAAAACACTCAAGATTTAGAAACTTCTATATTTGGGACCTGGAAATTCAAGGTTATTATTTAAATATGGCTATCAAGGGAAGAAGAGAAAATATTTTATTTTACATTTGCTTGGCTCTATCTTTCACGTATGTTGCCATAGGGAAACTGGATATTCCCCGGCATTTGTAGGCCAGCATTACAGTATTGGTGATGGAACAGTCATGTATATACACACAAAGATGAGTAACTATCTAATTCTTCCCTCCTGATATCCCCTCCCTTTATTACTTTCTATAGCTTTTGTATTGACTCTATAATTTTATTACATTTGTGTATATAAAACATTTAAAATGTTTAAAAATAGTAAAAACTTTGAATCTATTGTATAATCCAGCTGCAAACAAACAAAACGCAATGTAAGACAGAAGTAATTAACGTCAGTATTGAGAGAAGGTGTCTTTTTATCGTTTGAAGATTTTCCATTTTAAAACAAAAAATATAAATTCCCAAAACAAACAACACGGGAAAGTGAAGTAATTAACAAATACCAAAATTATTGCCAGAAGGCTGATTAAAAAGCCTTTTCAAGGTCCTTGCCTGAATAAATATGATTGACGGGATGCGCGCAATAACAGTAATGAGCAACAAAAGCAACCAGCCCCCACTTTTCAAGGTATGGCTTATTAATGCAGGGAAATACTAAGGGAATAGAAAATATAATAGCTTCAATTTACTTTGTCCCAACAATACACTTCATTGTGTCTTTCTTTCTTTAGCCAAATGAATTTCTCCAATAAAAAGCATTCTAAGAAACCACACAGGCATGAAGTTAGACTTGAAAGGGCTTTCATTTCCCACAATGGGGGCCTTACTCCTGGGTAAGGTGGGGGAGATGCAGTTAGAGGCAAATGAGTCAATATTTAGGAATATGCCCCCACCAAGTCACACAGGAGAAGGTCAGTGATTAGATAGACTGTGTCACTGTTCATTGGACACGGACTTAGCAACAACTCCTGGAAAAGGTCAAATCAGAGATGCCATTTGAGCCTTGGAACCCTGGTCTTATAATAGTAATAGCACATTAAGTTCCCTATTTTTGAAACTTATTTATGTGCTAATAAAATTTCACTAAATTGCCTTTCTTGGCCTAGGAGTGGTTTTCTTAATCTCGTACATCTTCTGGAAGCTCTGATGGGATTACACTCTTTTCTGGACCGTAGCCTTCAGTTTTCTAACACATATAAGATAATTCTATATTACTTTCTGAACTAGAGAAGCCTGTTCATCATTGCATATTCCTTTTAGGTTTAATCCCGTGAACCCTTGCATCCCTCTGTTAGCTAAGAGAGTTCTCTGAGGCCTGGGCAGGTTTCCATATACAAACCTCTGCTTAAAACATGTCTTGAACCTTCTCCACCGTTTTCTTCACATCTTAGCTCCTTTAAGGATGCCAATATTAATGGCTATTTTCTTGTAGTCGCAAAAATGCCTACCATAAAGAAGCAGCACAGAAGGAAGGGGCTCATTTTGTCTCAAGGACGTAAGGGTCCAGTTCATAATGTGAGCGAGGTGTGGCAGCAGCAAGCTGTGTGGCAGCAGGCATGTGTGGCACCTGGTCAAATGGAACCACAATCCAAAAAAGGGCAAGAGAAGAATACTGGTGTTCAGCAGACTTTCACCATTTTCTTTTATTAAAGGTGCCCCCACTAAAGTAAGGTATTCCTATCTTAATTAATTAATCTATAAACTTGCAAATAATAAAAACCCAGTGGTTTGCTGTGGTAGTGAGTTTAACTTTCGTCACATTGACATCATGAACCACCACAGCACCCTTCTGAAAATCTGCTTCTTTTGTGCAACCTGCTCACTGCTCGTTCCTATCAAGGGCTCATCAGCATCTTTGGTGATGTCGTATTGAATGATTTTACTCTAACAGATTTAGAGACATCCCAAGGTGGCTGCATTACAAAGTTTTTAGGACAAATTAGATAAATATTTGTTAAAATGATCTTTAATGTGCTCTTTCTGTTTTCTGATAGACTTCATGGCAGAAGTCCTAAAGGTCTTTAGTCCTAGTCCCAGTATCTTAAACCACATTTAAATATCCTAGCTAGAGACACAGCTACTTTTACAGAACTAGGTATTTTTCATGACACTAGTACATTTCTTTTAATAGACATCCCTGGTGCCTTGTATTGTATAGCAGAAAGATAGCTTCTTAATACTGTGATAATTAGTTGGTAGTAGAAAAATGCTAGTACATGTATGTGCATAAAGGGAAGAATATGCCAGATCAAATGGTGCCTTCATTACCCTACTTTAAATGTATATTGTATCTACATGGTTAAAAATAATGTCAAGCTGGGTAGTGGCGGTGCATGCATTTAAACCACATTAGGGAGAGCAGAGGCAGGAAGACCTCTGAGCTTGAGTCAGCCTGGGCCTAAAGAGTACGTTCCAGGATAGCCAGTGCTATTGAGAAATGCTATCTTGAAAAAAAGCAAACAAACAAACAAAATGAAAACTCCTAAAGCAGGAATCTACAGTCAGACTAGAATCTTCTCATTTCTCCCTGGAGTTTGTTCCTTTCCCACTCAATGCAGTCACTAACATTATTAATCTGTTAGTGTTTTTTTTTTTTTCAGTATTTCCCTACATTGTTGTTCTGTATGGGAGTGTGTGTGTGTGTGTGTGTGTGTGTGTGTGTGCATGCGCGTGTGTGTGGTGTTTGGGTGTATCTTTGTGTGCATGTCTGTATTATGTATGGAGTGTGTGTGTATCTCTGTGTATGTTTCTGTAATATTTTTTCCAAGACACATGGGCAAGTAGGCATGGATACTCTCCACTTTATGGTGATGGTAGCAATTTACACATATCACCCAGTCCTTGCTTCTCTCTACTTGACAACATAGCACTGTGATTTTCTATAAAGAAAGACTTGTACCACTGTCTTCATATTCCACTGGAATTTACCAGAGGCCTGGTAAGAATTGTGGGCTGTCTCTCTCAGTGTCCTGAGAGACCATAGATGGATGTCAGTTGTCCATTTCTTTATGAACGATGCTGTGCACTTTGAGTGCAATGCTGTGAGACACTAATATAAGGCCATGGTACTGTAAACTTCCCCTTATGGAGTAAACTATTTTCTAATCTCTGGATATTTAGAAGTGTAATTGTATCCTCGAGTGCTGCTGCCTGCAGAGAATATTTTCAAAATGTGGGGAGTTTTTGGATTTTTTTAATATGAAATTTCAATTAGAGATATACTCATTAGACATGGATTTGTAGAAATACAGACTTAAATTGATACATTTATTGCTAATTTGAATTACCTATGTGTGCCCATAGATATGGCATCATTTCCTTATTCATGTTTCTCTATTACTAATTATTTTATTTTCTCTAGGTTTGTTTTGACCACTTATATTAATTTAATTTGAAAAATTAAAAAAATAATTTCATTTGAATATAAATTTATATTTTTATTGTGTTTTGAAATTACTTGTGGCAGATTTTCTTTCCATCAGAGCATTGATAACAATGATGTTACTAACTTCTGCATTTTAAATCAACCCGAGAAAGAACTCACCTGACCATATAGCAAGGGAATTTATCATAACAACAGGCAAGCAAACTAAAACACCACCATTTTCCTTCTGTAGAACTTAGCTAAATACCAGCATGAATAATGTGCTCTGGGGGCTAAGCCAACTACCTCATTCCTTGTCTCTTGCAAATATTCCCTCTCCTCTTGCCTCTACCAGTATTGTTTAGTGTGTTTGATTCCTGCTTCTCACCCCAGAGTAAAGATATTTTTTATCAATAACCAATGTCCTTCATTCCATTGGCTCCGTAGGGACATTCAATTCAAAGGCACTTGTTCAAGGTTGAACTACTGGAGGAAATACTGGAGGCTTGAGACACAGAGCAAGACAGGAGACACAGTCAAGAGTGTGGAGCTTCCACTCTCAGCACAAGACTCCAACATGGTTGATTTGCAGGCATGCTGATGAAGGCGCTACAGGGTACAAAGAAGCCAGTGGTTTCCAGGGAGCTCCAACTCTCTCCTGGTCCATGGACGATGTGGGTAAAACTGCAGGCTAAGAAAGAAAGCTTTAACATTTTGAATCCTGAGATTCAAATGAGATATCAAAGAGTCATTTTTAGAAGGTGTGAATTTTTCTTAGCTGGATAATAATGCCTCCACCTCCCCTTTTCAATTGGTATCTTAGAGGTACAATTTATGTACCCAACTATCTAAATAAAAATCTCCTCCTTCTAGAATAAGAGTCTCTGATATCATCTTTATAGCACTCTTGTCCCAATGCTTTCCTTATTATAACAATCTTTGTAAAACCCATCTTAAAAAATGTTCAATTCACATTGTACCTTGATATCATGGCCAACATCTCATAGAACCTTACAAGACTTTCAATTAATGATGGAAAGACAAGCAAAATAAATGGACATTTATTATAGTTAATATTCACAAAAAGTGGCACTGGCTAGCATACCTGAAGAAGGAGAGTGCAATGATTTATTCTTAAATCAATTTCTATTGTAAAGGAGGATGTTGTGAACTGGTGCTTTAAGAATCAGAAATGTAGCCACAATGTGGATAATTTCAATTTTAAATCCTATCTCAACTTTATATTACTTTGATAGCATTTTAGCCCAAGATAAAATTACATTGCCATGTAAGATGGTTTATAACTCAATGGTATCTAATAAATTGAGAAAACCCACAGAATTATATTACTTTTTGATCACTCTTATAAAAGATAAACTACTCTGAGAATAGCTATTCAGAAACCTCAAAGTTCTCCTGCATTGCCTTCATGTTTATATGAGTAAATTATTATATCAAAATGTTTCTGCTTTATGACAGTGATGGGGTTTATTAAATATTCTCAGCCTAAGAAACACACAAAGGAGGAAGCTGTTTTGATGGATGACTCCATTGTTACAGGAAAATACACAGAACCAGATGGACCCAGAACATTACACGACTTTTGCAGTTCTGTAATTATAACTAACTACAAAAAAAGCAGGATCAATTATTCTCAAGGTTTTTTTTTTAAATGTCTAACGAAAGCTATGTGGGAGAATTATATTTAAAAGAAACGAAGACAAATGAGAAATGCTTGCTCCAACTAGATGCCAAGGTTAAAGTAGTTAAACAAAGCAGAGGCCATGCAGGACAAAATCACAGCTAACACCTTATTTGTATTAGTTTGTTTTACATGGCTGTGGCAAAGAACCATACACCTACTACTTTGAAAAAAAAAAAGGTTCACTTAGCTTACAGTTTTGGAAATTCAAGGCACAGTGCGGGGCTTCACAGTCGCTAACATCAGGAGCATAAGCTCTTTACCCAGGCTTCCCAGAAAAGAGTGGAGCACACACTCAATATGCATCTAATTTTTTTAATATTTATTTATTTATTATATATACAATATTCTGTCTGTGTGTATGCCTACAGGCCAGAAGAGGGCACCAGACCCCATTACAGATGGTTGTGAGCCACCATGTGGTTGCTGGGAATTGAACTCAGTACCTTTGGAAAAGCAGGCAATGCTCTTAACCACTAAGCCATCTCTCCAGCCCCAATATGCATCTAATTATAGCGGATCTCAAGAGTGAAAAGTTGGAAGTTTTTCCTCTAAGATCCAGAAGCAGATCGACACTGTCCACAGCAACTGTCTCTGGTCATCACAGTACTGAAGTGCTGACTAGAGGACCTGGGGAAGAGGCAAAACAAGAGCCTTCAATTTGAAAAGCAAGCAATTAAATTCACAGATGAGATGATATTACATATAGAAAAACCAGAAGATATCAAAGCCAAACTAATAAATCCAGTAAAGTTGCAGCAGGTAGATACAGCAGAATAAGAGTTTGTATTCATGACAAAATACTTTTAAACTTCACATTTGATCACTAAAACACAGGACTAAAGTACAAAGCTGAAACCTTCCATTAAATGAGAACTATAAACGTTGATAAAATAAATTGAAGAGGGCACAACTAAATAAAAGTCTATCATAAGAGCATTGATTGAGGGAACTTCACTTTCCCCATGGAGTGTCCTTGGCCTTTCATCAGATATCCATTGATTCTATATGCATAGCTTTATCCTGAGATATCGATCTTGACCCTCTGTGCCCCCATCTTCATGTTAGCATGATTATCTTCTGAGTTCTACAACTTTGGTGCCTATCATGAATTCAGGTGGCACATGGCTCCATCGCATAATTTTCTCAAAACTGCTTTGTCTATCTGGACTCATTTCTTGATCGGCATTTCTATTCATTTTCCATGATTATCCAATTACTATTGACACTTTGTATAAATTTTTTGAATGACATGAAATTTCAGTAATATCAATCCTTCTAGGCCATGAGCTCCAAATATCCATTATGACCTCTTCTCTTTCTCTCTCTCTCTCTCTCTCTCTCTCTCTCTCTCTTCACACACACACACACACAAACACACACACAAATACACACAATTAAAAACAAATATGAAGCTCTTCATTTGCATACTTTGCTCTTTGTGTATCATCACTTATAAACCAACACTTCCAAATTTTAAAAAAAAAAATGAAAACTGCTTTCTTCTTAAAGGTGGTGCACGCCTTTAATCCCAGCATCTCGGGAGGCAGAGGCAGGAGGATCTCGAGTTCGAGACCAGCCTGGTCTACAAGAGCTAGTTCCAGGACAGGCTCCAAAACCACAGAGAAACCCTGTCTTGAAAAACCAAAAAAAAAAAAAAAAAAAAAAAAAAACAACAAAAAAAAAAAAAACTACATGTTACAATCTTGAAACTTGGTTATCTAACTTGAGAGTTGAGTAGACAATGCTATCCTTGTCCTAATCATTAAAATTCTCTTTTCCTTTTGGAAAAAAAAGTTCCTCAGCACTTCTCAGTTATCCACTGTGGTGATATGGGAGTCCCCTCTGTGTTCTGTGATTACCATTAATGAATAAATAAACTGCTTTGGACCTATAGCAAGGCAGACCTTAGGCAGGGGGAAGATGGAACTGAATACTGGGAGAAGGAAGGTAGAGAGAGAAAGACACCATGGAGCTGCTGGAGTCAGACATGCTGAAACTTTGCAGGTAAGTCAACGCCATGTGGTGATATACAGATTAATAAAAGTGGGTTTATTTTGGTTCTGGGCAGCCAGGAAACAACAAGTGACCTCCTTGCAGCACTGTGGTTATTATATGTCATGTCTATGAATTACTAGGTAAGCATTCTGTAAACTTATGCAGAGAGGAAAGTTGTAATGGATGATCTATATGCATGTTTGAAAATGGTTCTTGTATGACTAGGGATACGTGTGTTTTCATTACTGAATAGCCTTGGGCTCTTAACTTGTTTGTTCTCATTTGGCTTGCTTGTTGTTTTAGTTATTTTTCTCATTCTGTGACAAACATTGGCAAAAAAAAAGTTAAGAAAAAGAAGAAGTTTATTTGGGCTCACTGTTTGCGGGTCCAGTCCATAGAATGTTGGGGAAATCATGGCACAGGAGCTTAAGGCAGCTGACCACATTGCATTGCCAATCAGTAGGTGGGGAAGAAGGACACTGAAGCTCAGCTCTTTTTTCCCTTTTATTTAAAATAGGAGCCAAGCCCCTGGACTTGTGCTCCCCCACATGTAGAGTGAGATGTCTTATATCAATTATCATGATCCAGAAACTCCTTCAGAGGTCTGTCTCATAGGTTATTCTAAATTGTATCAAGCTGACACTCACTATTAACCATCATAAAAAGTAGAGTTCCATAGTGTAGCTGGATGAAGAACATAGAAGTCTATCAAAGGTGGATGATTGTGAAGAGTTCAATAGACCAGAATGTTGTGATATGGAGCGGCGGGCTACGTTCCTGGCACCCGGCCGCCCGCACGGCTAGCTTTATACATGAAATAATTACATGGAAACTGTATTCATTTAAACATTGCTTGGAGAAAATAATGACGCCCATATTCCCAAATATGGTTTATGAATGTTCTTTTACATTTAAAGGGGGATATGATATAGACATAAATGATTTACATTGGTGTGGATTTTAAGGTCAATTTTGTTATATGTGTATGTATTTCTGATATTGACTAAGGTACCAGAAGAATTCTTCTCTTCCAGTACTACATTTTGTGTAAACTTGTGATTCCATTCCATTTTCAAAATAATGCCATAAAACATGGTTTGAATAACATCAGAGTAAAGAAATTGTACAGAAGCATGAAGCCTGTGAGTTGTCATCGAGTAGCACACGCAGTCTTGGTACATTTCTTTCCATGAAAACTCTAAGTGCTTTGGAATTGTAAACGGCTCTGTTCAAATGAAATTAATGATCAGGGCATGAGTGGTTCCCATTAGTATCTATTTAATACACTGAGAAATCTTCATTACCGTGTGTATGTGTATGTGCAATTACATATGTATGTATGTGTGCATCCATATATTTGAAACAAGTTCTTGTTATATGGCCCAGTGTTTAACTTCAAACCTGCAATCCACTTGTTTTGACCTCCTAAGTAGCTAGGATTGCAAGTGTACACCACCATGCTGCCCAACCCAATTCTTTCTTTTATGCTCCCACACTGTCTCAATTATCATCAAACTCAGCCATTATTATCATTCTCCATCCAGCTGGATCCCTCCCACGTCTTTGCCCATTGTAGTCTCAAAGTGACCTTCTACAATGCCAGCTTGCTCGTTGTGTACCATGGCAATGCTTCTCAATTACCTGGAAGGAAAAATTTCAGCTCCTTATCTTAACACAAAGCTCTCCAGTCCAATTCAGAGCACTTCATTTTAAAAAGGACTTTAAAGATAAGACTGTATCTAAAGCACAGTGATAGGCTTTACCAAAGATCTGGAATTCCTGGCAGGAAAAGATGCAACCAAGTGCTAAAATTCTTTAAAGGCAGGAGTGATTTGCTGTGTGAGTACCTAGGGCAGGTGTGACGGAGCCTGGGACCTACTCCGATGACTCAGGAACAACTTCCTATGGAGGCCTCACTTCTTTATGGGGAAGAGGGTCCAAGTACACACTAGCTATCCGGATTCTCAAAAGTTTATTTCTCTATGCCTCAGTCTATATATCTTTAACATGGTATAAACGTGCTATTTCCCAGAGAATCAAAGACACATGGGCCGCTTAACATTCCTTCCCATTGTTGGTGTCACTGAGGCTGATGGTGGTGGCTTGCCCATTGTATAATAGGAGTATTTTTAGAATGAAATTATATACCCTGAATGGCTTTTGTCTGTCATTAGAACAAAAGATACCTCTGGATTTTTCCATATTCTTATTAAAAATAAAATTGTTAGTAACTAGGTTATTAAAATGAGCACAAATAAAGAAAAATAATGTTTCTTTTACTTTTTCTAGAAATATTTTAGTTATAAAATCACATGGAAGCCGGGCGGCGGTGGTGCACGCCTTTAATCCCAGCACTTGGGAGGCAGAGGCAGGCGGATCTCTGTGAGTTCGAGACCAGCCTGGTCTACAAGAGCCAGTTCCAGCACAGGCTCCAAAACCACAGAGAAACCCTGTCTTGAAAAAAAGCAAAAAAAAAAAAAAAAAAAAAAAAAAAAAAAAAACCACACATGGGAATTGTTAACTTGTTGCTTGTTTTCCATACAACACCAACCTGATCGCTGTGAATGACAGTTACATCGTGACAAGGTAAAAAACTCCATCCCTTAAGAGCCAAGGGAAATTACAGATATAAAAAAAAAGTCTTAAGCTGTTTGCGTTTCAAAACATGGTGAGGATTAGACCTTCAGAGTATTTTAGGACTGGTGTGCCAAACCTTGAGTTTCCTCCTACTCAAGTCAGAATCTAAAACATGAGGGTATCACCCAGAATCCCTATATTATGTCTCTAGAGAATCTTTCCTTTCTTCTCTTCTTGCGGGAGTGGGTCAGTTGTTCCTGTACTGCATACAAAGAGGCTGACACTCCCTTGTTCCCTTTGTGCCCACAGAGACACAGCTGTCACAACACAGCTTAGATAGCAAGAGAAGCTGACATGTTTATCAGTTACTATAAGGTGAATTAATAAGACACTCATTTGGATTTCACAATGCCATCTGTGCATGCAAGATACCATTAATAAAGATGAAAATTAAAGCATTGAGCACATGTTGATAATGACAAAGGAAACAGGATGTAACTCACTGCAGGACACAGGAAGAAAAGCATTCACTCTAAGTTGAATACATGTTCATGTGGACATGTGATATGTTCATTTATTACAAATGACTCCTTTGGAAGTAGAGAGAAATCTGAACCTAGCATGAGGGGCTATTAGTGAACGCATGAGACAGCAATGCAAATGGGACTGTCAGAGGAAAAAAAAAAAAAACAAAAAACAAAAAAAAAAAAAACTCCTGTAGCTGCTATAATTGTGGATTAGAGATGGAGGGCACCTACTGACTTCTATGGACTCATGTTCTGAAACGAAGGACATGATAGTGATATGTATACAGACATTTATTAAGAGAACATTTATATGTTGGAAGTGTGCCATGGATATGGCAGACATTAGAAGCTCAAAAGCCTTGGGCCTGAGGGTCCTGGCCCTGCTCTTCATAGTGTATTTATGGAGCACCCACCTGCTTCTGCAATAAGATGTGGAGTTCCTGTAATGACTGCACTCTCCAGATAGTCCGACAGGAATCACGAGCATGCTTTAGAGAACTCCATTTTCACAGGTCTGTGATGCTCAGACATCTTCTGTTTTCTTGGCCATTTTGCCCCAGTCTTATAGGAAGTGATTTCCATGGCTGTGACATAAAACACTGAAGTAAGGCCTTTCTAGCATATAATGTGTTGTTTTCCAAATCGTTTCCCATCATAAGCTGCCATATTTTCCTATTGTTTCTTTCCCTCTGATACATCTAAATAGTATAGTACTCCAAAATTTTATAATATATATATATATATATATATATATATGTATATGTTATAATTTTAAAGCAGCCTAAGTATAAGTTAGAAAATTTATTTCAGAAAATGATGATGGGCCTAGCTGATATTATTTAGTGGGTAGACCATTTTTTGTTTTATTTATTTGTTTGTTTTTGCAAAAGAAAGAACCACTGTTCAAACCCACAGTACCCCCCATAAAAGCCAGGTGGGTATGACAGTCCATCTGTAATACAGAGTATAAAAGGCAGGGACAGGTGATTCCTAAAACAGCACTGGCTAGATAGTCTACCTGAATTTCTGAGCTCTCGGTATAATAATTTGCATCCATATATATGTTGAATAGCAATTAAGGACAAAACTGACATCAATATCTGCCACACACAAACACACACACTCACACACACATACACACACGCATGTATGTACCATGCCTATAAATGTACACAGGAGAACATATACACATATATGCAAAAGAAAAACAAAAATTAAATGAAATTAAAGAAATAAGCCAAAGAGGATGGTGTGGGATTGAGACACAACAATCTGAACACTCATAGCCTGCAGTATAAGAGTAAGCCATTTATTTCTCAGATGGTTTTGAAAGCACATTTCCCCCAAATTATGCTTCAAATCTTTTTGCTAATCTGTTAGAAGTTCTAGAATTACATTATCAATGGAAAAAATTATTTGAAAGTTTATAAGTGGAAAATGGATTCAACAGCTATAAAATCTTAGAGAATATATAAAGACATAGAAATTAAGTAAGGAAAAGACCAAAAAGTGAGACAATTTTATCGCTTAGGCAAGGCTAACTGAACAAAATGATAATTTTGATTGATCAATAAAAATTTTCTTTATCAAAATACTGAAATGAAAAAGTGCTTGTGTTTATGATAATTAGAATAAGTTTATATCTGGGCAGTTAAGTGTCTGAGAAGAATAAATGAGCTAAGATTCTAATGGTCATTGATGGCTGCGCATGTAATGCATGCTTTTAATCCTAGCCCTTTGAGTAGCAGAGGCAGGGAGAATCAAACTCCAATTTCAAGGTCAACCTCTGCTACAGGAGGTAGGTGACCTCGTCCTGAAAGCAAGCAAGCAAACAAACAAACAAAAAAGCTAACATACAATAACAAGGAAGGATAGGGGATGAACTTCAGTGAGAAAGTACTGGACTGGTGTGTATAAGGCCTTGGACCCATTCTCCAAGAACACAAAACACATACACATACACACACACGCACACGTGCGCACACACAGACACACAGTGACTTCTGATTCACTGAAGCATAAACTTCCAATACAAAAATAACTCTAATAGCAAAATAAACTAATTAAAGGGAGTTTACCCTCTAGGAAGAGAATAGGAATAACAAAGGGGCGGGAAATTGCTTCCTGAATTCATGTGTAAGAGACCTTAGTATCAGTTGACATATTATATCAAGCATTTTTTATAAACAAAAAAAATTATATTTAACACATAATTCCAAGTACATATTATATGTAATTAATACACCAATGCTTCTTTTTTTATTGGATCCCATCCCGTTTTCTTTGTCATTAGAAAACTGAGGTGCTTTCTCAGAAGCTAGCACAGACAGCCCCAAAAGTGGCCCAACATCTCCCCAGTTGTGGGGTATAGCCCCATCATGATCTCTTAGATGAGTTGTCCTGGTCTCATGAATTATCAATTCCTAAGCATTTGATGTTTGAGGGAAGCTGTTTAATAATATGCAAACCATTTCTTTGGAAAGTAACAACTACTTATGTAAGGAGGGATTGAGTAGACTACAGACATCCTCTTGAGGCCTCATATGACTTTTGCAAGTGTGATTGTGCAGTTAGTTCACTAGTAAGAGTTCCCATCACCCTGGGTATGTATCTTGGACTTCATGAAACAATAGTGTTCTACCCCATCTTTCTCACATAAGAGCTTATAGAGCTTAGAAAATCCTGTAAAGAATGGTGAAGAACTTGGCGCTGAGCATCATTACCCCTGGATGGATGCTTATTTCTTTGCTACCCTTCGAGCTGTGTACATTTTTGAACAAGCTATATAACTTGCTCAACGCGTTTCAGCTGTTGATAATTATGCAAATCTCAAATTGATCTTAACGAAAATTAGGCAATTCATGGGTTTTCTCAACCTTCGTAGCTAACACTGTGAACCAGACAAATCCTATCTAAGGAGCAACGTGGAAAGTCTTCAGTTTTCCTTAAAGCACATCTTGACTGTCTCTGCACTAGAGGCCATGCACTGAGCCGTCTGTCTTCTCAGACTAACTCTGTTCTCAGTGATCCCAAGGGTCACCTTATTGTTTTTTCTCATTGGTTGTCCCTGTCAAATCTGTGTGTTACGGTGTTCAGGTGTTACGGTGCCATATGCCATGGGGTGGCACTATTTACCGAAGGAAGCATTCAGCTATGCAATTTGTTTGAATCCATAGGACACACTTCTTAGAGCATTTTAATCATTCTGCATAGCATACTTTTTTCTTCTATTATTTTAAGCTTTCCTTTCCTCACTTGTACTCATCTCCTCTTCCTCTCATATCTTCTTTCTTTTTTCGTCCTCCATTCATAGTTTAATGTAATAAAAGAGGTAATATATCAAAATGATAACTTGTTTTTCTGCTCCTCTATCTCTTCTCAGATCCTCATCACCTTCCTACCCATCCAGATTGTGTTCTCTCTCTCATTCACTCTTTTGCTCAGCAAGCAAACATACAATAAACAAAATAAAAATAAAAACAAATAAGAAACAGTGTTCGAAAAACAAAACAAAAAAGCCCACAAAACAATTCATGGAGTCTGTTTTGTGTTGATTAACTGCTCCCTGGACATGGGGCCTGGCTTAGAATGTGGTTGATATCCCCAGTTTTACTCTGTTAGAAAAAAAAAACTGATTGTCCCTTTCCTAGAAGTTATCAATTCCAAATAGTTTCTTGAATAGGGATGAAGACATGGTGCCTGGAGCCTTGCCAGTAAACCATGAGCCTCATGGTAAAATATAAAATAATGGAAATGGGTTAACTTACGATATAAGAACTGTCTAGCAATATGCTTACGTGATTGGCCAACCCGCATTGTAATTAATATAGTTTCTGTGTAATTATTTTAGATCTGGGTGGCCGGGAACAAACAAGCAGTCTCTGCCTACATAGGCAGTATATACTAAATTTTGGGTTTCTCATTTTTTGGGTTTCTATCCTTGTGTGTTTGATTTGTTAAACCCTCCATCAGGATTATTTTAAAAGTTATGGTGATGATCACATTCCATGAATATTAGTCAACAGATGGGGAATATTTGCAAACAAATACACTTTGAGGCTAGAGATAAAAACTCAGTAGTAAAATATTTGTCTAGCATGTGGGAGATCCTGTATTTAATAACATAAAAGATGAAATCTTAAATAAAATATTTTTTCATAAGACCAGCATGTTGCAGAGTGACCATTGTTTCAGGTGAATTTTGGGTGCCTTACTAAAACACGAGACACAACTAGTGCCCCCGGTACTGTATCTATAGACACAGACCTTCATTAATTGTTTTTCCCTTGGTCTTTCTTTAATTAAAAAGTAACCAGAATGGCAATTAATGATAGGTATATTAAAGATAGATTGCAGTTTTGTATATATATTTTTTGTTTACATTGTTTTTCTATGATAAGAAGTGTTCAAATAAGAAAGGGGACAGACAAGACATTAAAACAAAAGGGATGATAATGAACCTCGTCCCCAGGAGGTCTGGATTTTAGTATCTATTTATTTTGGCCCTTCAAAATGTATTTATACCCCCACATTCTCTGTTCAATCAGTAATTTATTCAGTATGCATTTACCAAGAACATATGTTGGTACCTATCAGGCTTTGGTCGGGAATAGAGAAAATAATAAGATTTCAGTAAATGACATTCATAAATGTAATACATTGCTATTTACACAAAACAGCTTTTTTCCTGAATTATCTTAGCCATAATATGTCTATAAACTTGCAGTTAATATGACTGTCTGCATTTTATTAAGAGGAAGCAAATTCAAGTAGGTAAATGAGATTCTTAATATTGTGCTGTTGATTTCATATCAGTGGTGGAACTTAAATTGCAACTCTACATCTCTTCAGTTATTGGATGGTGTTCTGATTGATTCACAAGGTATCTGAGATATCTAGTGATGAGGTAAATATCTCATGTTATCCAGTGACATATGCTATCACTCATCCTTTATTTTTTACCCTTCCTCCTTTAATTTCTGCCTTCTCCTAGTTATTCTATAACTTTATTTTTTATTGTGTGTTTGTATGTGTGTGCATGTATGCTATGCCATGCAAAGGCTGCTGAATCCTCTGACCTCCAAGCTACAATCCCATATTACAGTTCTGTTCAGGTTTCAGCTGCAGTGAAAAAGATTAGGCAATTCTCCTTAAGTGTCTTTCAGACATTTGAGATTCTTCTGTTGAAAATTCTTTGTTTAGTTTAGTTTGTTTAGACTCCATTTTTTATATTGGGTTATTTGGAATATTGATGTCTAATTTCTTGAGTTCCTTGTATAGTTTGGAGGTCGGGGGTCCGTTGATGTGGAGGTGGTGAAGATCTTTTCCCATCCAGTAGGCTGACTTTTTTGTCTTTGTGGCTGTATTTTTTGCTTTACAGAAGCTTCTCAGTTTTAGGAGGGCCCAATTATTTGCTGTTCCTCTCAGTGTCTGTTACTGGGGTTATATTTAGGAAGCAGTATCCTGTGCCCATGCATTGAAGCCTATTTCCCATTTTCCCTTTTATTAGATTAAATGTTGTTGGATGGATATTGAGGTCTTTAATCCATTTGGACTTGAGTTTTGGGCATGGGGATATGTATGGATCTAGTTTTGTTATTCTTCTACATGTGTTTGTAGGGAGGGCATTAGTTTGTTTTTCAGTGACCTGGAAGCTCAGACCTGAAATAATCACACAGAAAATAAGTTATTTAAATCAATGCTTGGCCCGTTAAGAGGCTTTAGCTTCTTATTGGCTACTTCTTACATTTTAATTTAATCCATTTATAGTAATCTGTGTATTGCCACATGGCAGTGGCTTATCAGCAAAGTTTTGTCTGGTGTCGGTCTCCGGCGGGCTACATGGCTTTCTTCTGACTTGGCCTTTCTTTCTCCCCAGTATTCAGTTTAGATTTCCTTACCCTGCTATAGGTCCAAAGCAGTTTCTTTATTCATTAATGGTAATCACAGCATATAGAGGGAAAAAATTCCACATCATATATGTTAACATCCAGTTAGCCAGCATCATTGGTGAAGATGCTTTCTTTTTTTCCATTGTATAAATTTAGCTTTATGTCAAAAATCAGTCGTTTATAGGTGTGTGGATTAACATCATAGCCACCAGGGAAATGCAAAACAATTCTGAGATACCATCTTACACTTGTCAGAATGGCTAATGGCTAACACTAATAATAGCTTGTGTGGAGAGGATGTGGATCAGGGAAACACTCATCCATTGTTGGTGATTTTCTAACCACTTGGAAATCAGTATGGCAGTTTTCAGAAAATTGAGAATCAACCTACAAGGATCATCAATACCACTTGGAATATACCCAAAAGATGGACAATCATACCACAAAGACATTTGTTCAACTATGTTCATAGCAGCATTATTTGCAATATCCAAAACCTGGAAGCAACCTAGATGCCCCTCAACCAAAGAATGGATAAAGAAAATGGTGCACATTTACTCATTAGAGTAGCACTCAGAGGTAAAAATCAATGACATCTTTAAATTTGCATGCAAATGCACTAGATGCAAAAAACACATCCTGAGCGAGGTAACCTGGACCCAAAAAGATGAATATGGTATGTACTCACTTAGAAGTGGACATTAGCTATGAACAAAGGATATTGAGCCTATAGTTCATGATCCTAGAAAAGCTAACAATAAGGTGAACCCTAAGAAAAATGATATAGGTCATCTGGAAAGTCGAAATAGACAAGTAAGATTGACTGACAAAATTGAGAGCATAGGAGTGAGAAAAGAGAAGTTGGGAGGGGAAGAGGAGGGAGAAGAGAATGGACAAGGAAAACTTGAGGGAATAGGATAGTCAAGATGGAGGAAGGACAGAGATGAGAACAAGGAAAGAGAGATGTTTTGATTGAGGGGGCATTATAGGGCTAGCAAGAAATCTGGGTTAGAGAAATTCAGAAATCCACAAGGATTCACAAGGATCACCTCAGCTAAGAACCTACACAGCCAGAGGGTGCCTGAACTGGCCTTACCTCAAGACGGATGAATATTTTAAATATCACTATAGAACATTCTTCCAGCAACTGATAGAAACAGAGGCAAAGACTCACATTGGAGCACTGGAATGAGCTCCCGAAGTCCAGTTGAAGAGAGTGTAAATGAGAATATAAGCAAAGAGGTACACATGATGGGTTCACCCACTGAAACAGTCTACCTGAGCTAATGAGAGTCACTAACACCAGCCGCAATGGCAAAGAACAAGCATAGGACCAAACTATTTTCTCTGAATGTGGTTGGCAGTTGCAAGGACTGGAGGAGACTGAAAGGCTACTGTCAGTGGCAACAGGATTTATTCCTTCTGTTAGTACTGGCTTTTTGGAAACTTATTCTCTTTGGATGGATACCTTGCCTAGACTACATATAGTAGGAAGGGCCTTGGACCCTCAGAATGTGCCTTAACCTCTCTGAGGATTGGCCGATGGGGGTGAGGTGGGGGTTATGTGGAAAGAATGGGAGGAAGGGAGGGACTGGGAACTTGGATTGGTATGTATAATAAAATAAGATAGTTTTAAAAATAAATTTAAAAAGATGAGGCACAAGCATATCTTTGAGGTGGGGATAAAACATGTAGAAGATGGGTGTGTATGCAAGTGAGGGAGATACACTTGTAAGTATCACAAATGCGTAGAGAACCTGGCATTCTGCAGTGCTTTGCAGGAAAGATAAACAGACCAGCTTAAGAGTAAAGACAGGGCATTTCCCTGCACCAACATTTTCTAATATTACATGGAGAAACTAGCAGACACGATGGGTAAGTGAGTGAATGAATGAGTGGGCTACCTTCTTAGGAAGAGCATAGGTGAAATTGATGCAAGGAGTTGATCTAGTAAAGTTTCAGTTTGTGTTGAATACTGATGACTTATATTTGGAAACTGAAACACCTTGCTGCCAATCACAGAGAATGAAGGAAACTTCCCCATGAAACCTATTTCCCCCATTTCTTTTCCACACAGACATGAGACACAAACAGAGGCAGCACTTAGACCAGCCAAGTAAGTCTTTCTTCTGATAGAGAGCATGCATAGGAGGTGCAGAGGTGGCAGGGGCAGAGCAGATGTGAGTTAGGACATAGCTGATATGTTGTGGGCAATATGTAGACGATCACACATCAAAACCAGCACTCAGGTGCACCAGAAGCTGAAACCCATATTTGCCTCAGTAGGCCATACATATGAACAGTAGTGTGACAGAAATACGCCATGTGTATCTTCTATAACCATCACCCAAACAATGGTTAAATGTGTTGAATGCCTACTGATGGGCCTCGAGAGGAGATTCTCCCTGTGTAACAGAAAGAAAAAAATGATGGAAGTTGTTTCCTTACGTGTAAACAATGGAGAAGCCTATCAAGTAATATATTAATATGTTTATGGGCATTTTTCTAGTAACCTACAAAATTAGTTTTTCTAGATGACTAATATTTGATATTATTAACTGAAATTATTGCAGAAGCAGAATTTCCTGAAGATTCACTTAGTAGTTCAACAGAAAAAATTGGTTGCCATGCAACGCTTTGTCTGAAGTATTGCAAACTTCCTACTGTGCATACATAATCAGAGATAATGGGATTCTCGGATTTTATTCTGCAGTGCGCTATCTGTATCTGTTCTGTCTCAAGTTGGTGGAGAGTTTTGATTGCTGCTATTTTGGTTGGCGTTAATATATATGGTGGATCACGGTTAGGTGTGAATTTGCTGATCATTTTCTCTTCTATAATTATTGTTGCTCTGAGGTTTTGCATCCGTTTTGTCTTTCCCTTTATCTTGAGTACCCTTTTTTTCTACATCAAAATTAGACAAGTGTATAGAAAGTGATAATCAGATCTTCTCAGTAGAACAAGATGAATAAAGTAAAAGAAATGGGCAAAACTGTATTTTAAAAGACGTAATTTGCACCGCTGAGCTTTATACAGTAATATATTAAGAACACATTAGAAGATAGAAAAAGGAGAAGCAAAGAGGGGAAAAGGAAAGAGAAAAATATGGATAAGAGTTGATATGAGCTGTGATTTTAGGTTATATTTTCTTCTTTGGACTTCATATTACTGGACCTTTAGAAAGAGTTACCACTGAACTGCAAGACTCAGTCTTGGTTCATGGCTTTATCATGCAGTGCCTTATGACTGGGTAAAAGGTTTTACCATAGTCTGGTTCTTATGCTTCAAAATGACCATATTAGTGAGCCTTGCTACCATGGGTTACTCTGCGAATAACTGCTTTCTGTTTCGTGTTGCTGTGAAGATAATACTATAGACTAGGCAATTAGATGATAGATTTCTCTCAACTTGAAGGTGCCTAGGGGGGAACCTTGCATACCTTGCTCAGCGAAGTGCACTTCATCCTTTAAGTAAGAATATCCTAAAGGGATGTAAACCGAAGAGCTTCTTTGTGATTGCCTCAGTTTCTCTAGTCTGCAAAACAAAATGTTTTAATGTAAAACATTAACAGGAAAACCCACAACACAACGAACCAACTTACTTCTTCATTCTATAGAACAAACATATGTAAATTCCGTTTGTATTTATCATGCATAGAAAGTCTAGGTGCATTGGGGGCATGTATCCCATTCTGAGTGCAAGAATGGTAGAGCTTGGAAAATAAAGATATTCGGTGAATGCTACAGTCTGTGAGGTTCACTGTTACTGGAAGTAAAGCTCTCCTTGGTCTCCTTCTGGAATCAATAAGCATATGAACTGAAAGAAATCAGGTAAGGATAACTGGAAGTCACAGGAGCAGTGATGGCAGGGAAGGCACACAGCGTCAGCATAAACCAGTCTTGAAATTGCCCCAATGTGGCTTTATTCCACACTGTCATCTCTGTTCATAATTTGCCTTTTCCTTCCATCCTCAGTCTCACCCCTTTCAGCTTCACGTCATCATCTACAGGGGTCACAGTACTGAGAACAGTAAACACAGTAGTGGGCACACATTCACAAGTTTTTCTTCTCTCCCCTCTTCTTCATCTCCAACTTGATTCCCTCTCCTCAATCTTCTCTTCCTCCCCCTTATTCTCTTCCTTCCCCCATCCCTCCTCCATTCCCCTCCTCCCCAATCCCTCTATTCTCCATTTCCTCCTCTGTTTCTTCTTCCTCTTCTTTCTTCCCATCTCTTCTCTTCTCCCTTCTCTTCCTGTGACCATTTTTTCTTCTCCTCTTGGTCTTTTTGTAATGGCTTTATCCCTCTCCACTGCTTCTGGATTGGCCCTCATCTTGTATACAAAGATTAGCCAGAGGCATCGAGTGGGACTTAACCCTGGTTTTACAGAGACTGGGCAGCCAGTCCCTTTCTGAGGACAAGGTTCTGGAGAATCTCTGGAGGCAGATAACCCAAGGAAATGAACACTGAGAAACAAGAAAGTAGTAACTGTTGTTGCTCTCATCTTGAAGTATAACACTATAAAGTATCTATGGCACTCTTGCATTGGCTTGTAAGAGAAACAAGTATTTTGTTTATATCTTTATTTGGTATATATTATATGTATTTGAAGAAGTTACGGAGACAGTAAAACTGCTCTCACTATAAAAGCAATCGATCTTCAGAACCTCTGGGGCATTGTATCTCAAACAAGCTCCAGAGCTCCCACGTTTTTGCTCATGCATTTGTTTCATACTGACTTGGTGGCCATTTTGTTCCGCCCTGAAGTAGATAGTGTGCCACAGCGGGAAAGTGTCCTCAAATTGACAAGACTGCACTAGTAAAAATCGTTGTGTAGAATCTTCCATCATTTTAAGAAAGTGTAAATTATTTGGATATGACTATTTCTTAAAATGTTTTATTTGTGGTTAGAATAAAAAGAAAAGAGGTCAAGGAGAAGCATAGAACGATCTTTGGACTGAAGTTGTAATCAGATAGTCTAAGAGACATTGGGGCAGAGGTGAATTTTATGATAAACCTCTGGGAACCATGTACCCTTCTGTCAGGAAGTCAGAAGTATCTTTTGGGGCATCACACCTGCTTCTTTCAGTGATTGTACAATAAAGATCCTAGAGTGTTTCGTTTTTGCTGGAATTCCCCAAAATGCACCAATGCATCAGACAGTTACTCACAAGACTTTCAAATCTTTGTAGATTTGATCCATGGAGCTCTTTTTCTTACAGAAAAAAAGAAAAAAATTGCTCAAAACACCTTTAAAATGCAGTTGCCCAACATCTACCTGTCTTACTCCCTTGATTATCTAGTTTTAGGTTTTATGTTTTATAAGCAAAAAAAAAACCAATGATTACCAAAATCTTCCATTATATAAACACAAAAATGCATGAATAACTTCCTAGTCATAATAAAATCCACTTATTAAGGGTATGAATTTACTGTACTACAATAATTTCTGTGTAGATTTCAGTAACACTGTATTTAGAATGAAGTGCTGATTTGTGTAACAATGACTGATTTTCTAGCGCCTAATGCTTCTTTGGCTGATGTGATTATTGTCTGCCGATGCAACCAAAGCCAAGGGTTTCCTGTTTCTCAATAGCATCTGCCTCATAAGGCCGCCGTGAGCATTGAGCACTTATAGACACTGTCTTCCATGGGGCATATCTGTTAATAAACCTGTCCCTTGATGCCCCAGTGTTAACAATTGTTGGCAGTATTATCTCTGTAAAGGACATGTGCTTCATATTGCTCTATCCTATGTCTCTGCTGATCTTCAAAGGGATCACGGCAGTAAAGATGCTGCCTCCTTTCTGACATGACAAATGCTCAGCCATTAGAAGAGAGAAAACAACCTCCCCTTTGCCCCGTGTCTTGCTGTTACTGCTTCTAAAAGGAAATCAATTTGTGTGAACAAGGAGGTGGGAGCACAAACATTTATCGAGCTCTAGCTACATGCTAGACACTGCACTGTTTTATCTTCCTAATGTATTCATTTTCTTCTTTCCACTATCCAACGAAACAACCACTACAACACTGCAGAGAAATGAGCAGAGCAATGTGAATTCTAAGGGTTTTAATTCAGGTCTGTTGATGCTCTTTCCCGTGATCTGTCTTTTGTACAGTGATAGAAAGCAACAGGAAAGGGGAATGTTGTGTGTGTCCCATTTATCACAGACAGGCACACACATGCTCAACAGAACTGGCCTGTGAAATTCCCATTTAAAAATTTATTTCAGCTGTAGGGAAGTATAACAAGAAGAGGTAGTCCAGGAGAACGGATGAGGCAAGCATTGCCTGTGATATTTTAGAATGATAATTAATCACCCTTAATATCATGACCATCTAAATATTACAGACATTGGCTCTCCATCCTTATTTAATTCTGATTGCTTCTCATAAAGAGATTCATTTTGAAAATGACCATTTTCTTAATGTAGTGGAAATACATTTTCAATTTTCTTGTATATCAAACATATACCCAATGAATTTGAGATTTAATTTGGTCAGTAAGTTGCTGAATGGGGATAACCAAGATGAACAGATTCCATAGAATATCTCTTTCATCATCCCTTTAACTTCCACACACACAAAAAAATATCACAGGGAAATTTGCTCCAGGTCTAAGAAAAATCAAGCAGTGGTATATAAAAATGGACCCTGGCAGAGGTCCAAAAACTCCTACAATATTGAGAAAGTTCCCTGAAGACAGGAAGAAAATGCTTAGAATCACAAATATCGGCTCTGATTGAGATTTTCCAAAGATGTATTTTACATCTTCAAATTCCATAACTGTTAAACTTTACAGTCTCTCTTTGCTCTCATATCAAAGGTTTTTCCTAAGAAACTGGCTCAGACCTCTCCCATGGCAACATGACCTTATTCTCTTTTTTTGGCATCATAAGTATAGAATCTATTGTTTTGACTGTTAGTCTTTACGTACAATATTAGTCAACATAATCTTTGCTTCTCCTACTACATTGCCTGGAGAATAAATATACAGTTTTCAGCTGTGGTTCCTTAGAGATCAGTGTTTAATTCTTTCAACAGGAGCTGGAACAATTTATTTAGGTGGTTATCACTGCCTCTGACTTCCTAAATCAGCCTATAGGTTTGTGTATGTTCAGTCTTCCTTAAACTCAAATGAAAAAGTATAAGCAAAGATACATAGGACCACAATAGGTACTATCAAAATTCTCCTTCAGTTCAGATCCATGGATAAGAAGACAAACTTGGAGTCAGTAAATGTGTTCTGTGGAAGATCAGAGAATAATCGATTTGGATCTAGTGGCTGTTCAGATCTTTTCTGTAACTACTCAGATGTTCTGCCATGGCAAAAGGTGGACCAAAAGCAACCCATGGATATTTGTGTACTCCTTCGGTATTCCTATAAAGCTATATGCACAATGGCAGAAAAGAGGCATAATTCACCACAGTCTCTTTTGCTAGCACCTGACTTTTTAGATCAATAGTGTCCTGTTGTTTATAATTTTTTAGAACTTTTTCCCATTTTTGAAATAAATTTATCTAAAATAAAAATATAATTACAACATTTTCTACTTCCTCTTCCTTCCTCCAACTTTTTTCTCCCTCTCAAAATCATGGCCTCTTTTCCTTTATTATTGTTAGACACACACAAACACAAAAAAGTATAAATATAGGCTGTTCTACCCATTTAGTGTTACTTCTATGTGTGTGGTTTCAGAAATGACCATTTGGTATTGGAAAAACAATTAGGGTGATCATGGAAAAGACTGTTTTTTTTTTATAGCATACCTGTAGTTCTTGCCCAGAGGTGGGACCCGTGATTTTTTTTCCCTTCCATGTTATTATGTCTACTGGTGATGTCCTTGTTCAGGTATTGTTTCAGCAAGCCATATTGTTTGGGTATGGATGTAGCGTCTCTTTCATTTCCAGGAGACACATCCTTAGAGCAGCTAGCTCTCCTGGCCCTCTGGCTCCCACAATATCTCCACACCATCATCTTCTATGTTCTCTAACATAGAACCTTAGGTGCAGAAGTTGCGTTTTTATAAAAACCTTAAAAGAATTTATGAGACAAATAAAGGGGAGTAGGTCTGTGAAATGTTGTGTTGTAGACATGATATGAATGTTGTGACACCTGGTATGGTTACCACCCCAAGACTTGTACAAAATCAGCACATTTAAAACTTTATTAAGAATGAGGGAGGAGCTCAAAAGGGTCAGAGTTTAGGTGAGGAATTCTCTAAAGTCTGATGGTGGCCAGGGGAGGGAGAATCACTTTTCTTTTGTGAGTGTAGTACTAGAAGATTGCTTTGTCCAGTAAATGTTCACACTCAGCAGAAGAGGGCAACATTGATTATATTAAGTGGGCCAAATTAATTTTTTTCTTAGGTTTGACATGAGTTTAGGGACAGAATA